>LR753017.1:0-12639 GCA_902729485.2 Mus minutoides | reverse complement strand
GCGCCGGTAGCCGGCGGCCGCTTTCGCGAGGCGCCGGTAGCCGGCGGCCGCTTTCGCGAGGCGCCGGTAGCCGGCGGCCGCTTTCGCGAGGCGCCGGTAGCCGGCGGCCGCTTTCGCGAGGCGCCGGTAGCCGGCGGCCGCTTTCGCGAGGCGCCGGTAGCCGGCGGCCGGCCGCTTTCGCGAGGCGCCGGTAGCCGGCAGCTTTTCCGAGGCGCCGGCTTCCTACAGATGATAACAGACTGAACCTCTGAAACTGTAAGCCAGCCCCTATTAAAGGCTTTCCTTTGTAAGACTTGATGTAGTCATGGTGTCTCTTCACAGCAACAGAACACTGGCTAAGACAGAAGGGAGCAACAGCAAAAGCTGCAGAACAGACCCATTTCCACCCAGAGCCTCGGGAGCTACACAAATCCTTGTGAGGTTGGAACAATGATGCACTAGCTGGCTTCTGTACCTGGGCCCTGCTGAGAACACCTTCCACGCCAATGTCTGCTACTCACTGGATGTGGCTCCCACAGCAAGGTGATTCTCAGCAGTGTGTGGAGAAAAGGGTCTCTGGAATCGATGACAAGACACAAGGTATGCTGTTACCAAATACTCTTCTGAATTAGTTTAGAAATGGAACAAAGCTTAATTGTAGACTCATAGGCACAAGGCCTTGGTATTGAGCTCTGGTTACCTCAATCAATCAATCAACCAACCAACCAATTTTAGTTTGAAGCAATCTTTCAAAACTTTAGCTAAGCACTCAGATAGTATCCCTGCTCTTTTTCAGTCTGAATTTGTCTATTTTTTATTATTTTATTTTATGTGTATGGGTTTTGTCTGCATACATGTCTGTGCACCACACAAATGCCTGGAGCTTGTGGAGGCCAAAAGAGGGCATTAGAGGCCCTGGAACTGGAGGTACAGCTGCTAGCTACCGTGTGGCTGAGAGAATGAAACCTTGGTCCTAGAGGAAAGCAGCCAGTGCCCTTTACCTCTGACCCATCGCTTTCAACCTAGCTGTGTATTTCTGACTGCTCTCTTGCTTCCTGAATGATTTTGACTTATAAATAACCAACACTAATTTGTTTATTGGTGGTGGTGGTGGTGGTGGTAAAAGTAGTATTTAGTATTAGTGAGGTGGTTCAGGAAGTAAACATATCTGATGACCTGAATTTGATCCCTAGGACACACATAACAGAAGGAAAAAACAAGTTACCACAGGGGTATCCTCTGACCTCCTCGGGTACTATGGTACCCCACACATACCCCATATACATACACATAACAAGTCAAATGTAACTGATTTCTATGTATGTGGATGTTCATGTGCCTGTGTGCATTGTGTGCCCTATGTATGCAGGTGCCCTTGGAAACCAGAAGAAGGTAAGGGCAGTTGTGAGCCACCTGACACGGGTGCAGGGATCCAAATGTGGTCCTCTGGAAGAATAGTAAGTACTCACCTATAAACCATCTCTAAGCCCCAAATGTAACTAAATCTTAATGAAAGACTGTTAGTTAAATAACTTTATTTAACTAACCTTTATTTCAATCCTTTACAATTCCTTGCCATTCCATTTGCTTTTGATTTTGCTCAGTGGTATGTGTGTGTCCAGGCTCTTGAGAGTGCTGGAGTTCAAAGCAGAGACTCACACATGCTAAAGCAGGCACCATACCACGGAACTACATGTCTACACTCCGAAACCATTTGCTCTTGCTTAGTTATTTTTCTTACTCCCAGTTTGCCGATTTCAAAAGTCTACATGCAAAGGTGGTGGCAAGTATACTAAGAGCCTTCCCAACTGACCAAAGTCCAAGCTCAGCCTTTCTCCGTACACTGTAACGGAGGAGGCACAGAGCAGGCATCTCCTGTCCACACTCTCTGCCCAGTCTTAACCTATTTCTTGGCCTTTCAGGGATTTTTGCTGTACTGTGACCTTTTGAACGATCTTCATTAGCATTTATTATCCATGAGACTCATTATGACATTTTCATCCTTGTACATAATATATTTAGTCATCTCCCTCATTACCTCTCATCTCCCATCCAGTCTCACCAACCCTCTTCCTTTTCCCATCTGTTGATTCCGTCAGTTTATTCAATTTTAAAGGTGGTGTTTTCACGTGTTAGCCCCTCCAATTGTAGACTCCTCATCGATCCGCCTTCCATCGGCTGGGTTAATCCACACGGAGGCTTCCCAGTGAGGCTTGTGAATGCCACAACTCTGAACTTTTGCACATTTGAGGGTGTCATCAAGCTGCACTTTAGTGACATTTCAATCAGATCACACTGTCACTCTGGCACACTGCTCCACCACCTTCAGGAAAGCTACACTGCTCAGAAGTTCAGACTAACATGATTCTACCAGTTCCGTTATAGGTGAGGCATCTGCATGTAGCAAGCGTGTCTCAGTTTTCCCTTCTGCTGCTACCAGAAAGTAACTAACGAAAGCAACTTAAGGAAGGTTTTACTTAGGATCCCAGTTCCAGGGTCAGTCATGGCTGAGAAAGGGCACCAGCTGGCACACGAGGCAGCTGGTCCGAGGGCATCCCTGTTACATAACAGAGACATGATGGCTGATGGCCTGCAGCTCACTTTCTCCTTGTGCAGCCTGTGGAACAGTGCTGCACACAGCTAAGGTAAGACTTTCCATCTCAATTAGCCCTACCTAAGAAGCTCCCTTACAGACATACCCAGAAAACAAGCTCTTCCCTCCTCAACGATTCTGTATCCTGCCAGGTTGATGATCAGTATTAAGCAGCGCAGGGAAGATTTCCTGCCTAGCTGTGTGTGTGGTTCCTTCTTCATCATCCAGGGTAATTCAACAGGATATGTCTCCATTTTAATGAGTGTTCAGTGAACTCATAGCCAGTTCATAGTGAGCCCATCTATATATGCAACTACATGAATGTTTCAGCCCTGACTGTGAGAGAGCTCTTTAGCTCTGTAATGTACATTAGATTTGGCGAACTGCTGTTTGAGCTCACTGAAAAGCTGGCTCTGGAAGCAGATGACCCAAGCATGTTTGTCTAGAATGTGCTCTAAGACTTCTTGCCTGGGGATAGATGGGCCTCGCTAACTACACAGGAGAGAAGAAGACAGTAAAAATGCCCAAGAATAAAAACATTTGTCCTCAAGAACAGCTTACAAGTAAACCATTTCTGACAAGCATGACTACTGTTTATAAAAGGGCTGTCAGTGGGGAGGAGAAGCAGAGGTGGAGCCCCAAGGAGAACATGGAAAGAAAGCTCACTGGGAACTCCCGCTGACAGCACCTGACTTGATGATGTCATCTCTGTTACTGCTTGTTTTCTGACACTCTGAGTCAGCCACTCCAGCTGACTACCCTAGAGGGGCTATCAGAGTCAATTGCTGTGAATGTTTGAAGCACCTGACTTGATCATGTTCTGCTATCCATCCATCCATCCATCCATCCATCTATCCATCCATCCATCCGTCTGTCTACCATCTACCTATCACTTGCTATTTCTTTTCCTTTGGCTTCCTATACACTTAATAAAAAGCATGGCTACAGTAGCTCACTCCTCAGACCCCTCAGACCACACAGCTCTCAGAGCCTCTTTCCCAAAGCTTGTCCCCATGAGGCTGAGACCGCAGCAGCAATGGCGCCATTTCTTGACCATGTCGCCCAATCTGAAATTCTTATGGTGGCAGTGAAGGACCATTAAGGAAAAGCTGTTTCCTTCTGGTCAAGAGAAGGATCCTCTAGCCTAGGAGAGGACCTGACATTCTAGCTGGGCCCAGACCTCAGGAAGACAGGTTCACCTTAAATCGTGCTAAAGACAGGAGTGATGCCTCTCCCTTTAATGAGATACAGTGCTTTTCCCTCTGAGATAGCCACTCTCAGTGCAGGCACGCTCAGATACAGCCACGACACTGGCTTATGCCTTCCCACTTTTCTGAATTATTCAGAAAAGCCTAACTTGTCCTTTTTCTTCTTTACTATGTCTTTAGATGACAGAATCTAACCAGGCTTCCCTGAGTGGGAGTACTGATGCACGCCTGCATCCCCAGCCCTGGGAAGCAAAGGTGGGTAGATTTCTGTGAGCAACAGGCCAGCCTGGTCTACACAGCAAGCTCCAGGCTAGTTAGAGTTACACAGTAAGACTGTCCCAGGGGGAAAAAAACAAAAACAAAATCTGCTTTCCGGTACTCCAGGGTTTTCATTCTTTCTCTGAAACCTTACTTCCTATCAGTATGGCTGCCTGTCCCCTATGTGGCTGACTTTGGTATGGCTTACTCTTTTCCTGTTCTCCATCTTCTTCTTCTAGGCAGGTGCGGAGCTTGCCCGGCCCCACCCCGAATCCCCCACTGGGGTTTTTCCTTTAAATGTGACTAAAACTGTTCTCAAACTCAGAATCCAATCTTAAATTCATTCATTTTTTTCATTCATGTATGAGACAGGTTCTATCTACAGAGCCCTGGCTATCCTGGAACTCACTATGTAGACCAGGCTGGCCTTTAACTCAAAGACATCTGTCTGCCTCTAACTCCTGAGTACTGAGATTAAAGACATGCAATACTATATCTGGTTTTGAAAATTCTTTTACTAATAATACCAGAAAGGGAATCCAACCTCCTCAGTAATAATATGACTTTGAAAATTATTTATCTATCTATTTATTTATTTATTTATTTATTTATTTATTTATTTATGGTGTGTGTGTGTGTGTGTGTGTGTGTGTGTGTGTTTACAAGTAGGCTATGCTTCCCAGGGTGCACATGTGTAGTAATTTTCTCCAAGATAAAACCTATCTTAGAGGAAAGCTCCTTAAGATGCTAAATGTCCTAAAGAGAAATGAAACATTTTATCCTGCCAGGAAGGTTGATAAGCTAAAGAAGTAAACAAGTCAAAAGTTACTGAAAGTCCCTGAAACTGAGCAGATTCATGAAACCTCTCCCTCTCCAACCTTGAATAAGCTGTAAGGACCACCCAAGATGCTTAGAAGAGGCAAAGACCAACCTGATGCACTGCTGGTAGGCTGTGCATGTATGCCAAGTTTCCAGCTTTCATGAGTTGTCACTCAAGCTGGGTGGGCTCTGGTGATGCAGGTGTCTTTGAGTCACTTCTGCTATAGTACACAACCCCTCATCCATGTTCCTGTAAGTAACCCCAATAAAATCCATTTGGTTCACCAAGTAGGGATCTCAATGGTATGTTGGGGATTTGTTCTAATGTTTTGAATTAATCTGGCCCCCAAAACCAGGAATCTGCGTGTTCAAACACTGAAAGTCCTTGTCCCCAATTGAGTTTTGAGTGATCAATAAAGAGCCAACAGCCAATGGCTCGCAGGAACTGGAAGAAAGGAAGGAGAGAGTACCATGACAGGAAAGAAGAAAGACCAGACCTAAAGGCCCACCAATATGTGAGAATCAGAGAAAATGGCCACACAGGCCACTTTTCCAATTGTGTTTGGAGTAGCAGAGATGAAATACAGATTTTAAAAGGTGTTAACTCAGAAGTACCAGAGGGGAGTGTTTGCTAGCAGAGGGAAGGATTAGAACTGCCTGGCCTTTGAGCTAGCAAGGCATTTAAAATTAACTGGTGTGTGTGTCTGTGGGGGGGGGGGGGGGTGCGTGACCTACAGGAAACACAAAGCCGTTTACCTAATTTGCTGCTACAATGGTACTTTGATCAGTTCCTATATAGGGTAAGTGTTCACATCTTCCCAAGAATAATGCCATGGAACAGGACATCAGGAAACAGCTGGAGGGACCTAGACCCTTCCTTCAACTGTGCTGGTCCCAGAGGCTGAGCTCAGGTCCTCAGGTTAGATACCCACCTTCTTGTGTATGTGTATGTACATGCATGTTTGTGTGTGTATCTATGAGTGTGTGTGCAGCACATGACTTATTTTTATGTGCAGGTCTCATATTGGGTCCTTTCCACTTAATATTCAGTTCTGAATGTAAACAGTTCTCTTGAACCTCCTACTTTATGTTTAACGAAACCATTGTCCTCCTCACAGAGATGTGAAATACAATGTCCTACAACCTCTAAGCCATCCTTTAGTGAAAGAAGATAAGAATTCACTGAAACCACAGGTACAGTACATTTCCTCTGTAATTCTTCTATAACCTTTGTTCTGAACACATCAGAGTCCCAGGTTCATGGTAGGATGTAAAGGGTCTAAGGGAAACGGCTATCCAGACATCAGCTATTCCTGCTAAGAAAGAAGCAGGTCTTCCTCACAGGATGCCTAGTTTCAAAGAGCATAAAGTCCATTAGAGGGCTGGGAGAAGTGATTCTGCCTTCAGCCCGGAATACTTTGCCACTTGGCTCTGCGGAAAGGAACTTGTCTGACAAGGCAATGGCCTCGTCATGATTTGCATCCCAGCTATCTAGCAAGAACTGTAGATGAGGTCTCGAGAGACTTGTCACTAATGCTGAGACACATGGAGCCACCCAGAGGAAGATAGAAATGCCACATCTCAGTACCCTCCCACATATGGGTGCACGTTTACTGTGAACGTCATGAAATACATATGAATTTCAGATGTTTTGTCTCTGTTTTTTACTTGCTTTGTCCATTTTGGGAAGTTACAAGGGCAGTCACATGTGTGTATATCTATAACACCATATGGACAACAGAGTAGTTAAACCCCTTTGGTTTTGGAGGGCTTTGTGATATGTGCTTTTAAAAAACAAAGCTACTAGTAATTTAGACAACTTTCATAATTAAGTTTTTAAGGTAGTTAAGGGGGAATAAATGGCTGTATCGTGACAACGAAGGTCCAAAACTACTCAAAAGGTGAAGGTTTGGTTTTATTTAACTGTGAGTGTGTGTAAGAAAGAATCAGAGAGAATGGGCATGAGTGCACTGCCTACAGAGGCCGGATAATGGAGCCAGAATTAGAGACTGCTGAGAACGAGCCACCTCATGTGGGCACGAGGAACAGAGCTCTGGTCTTCTGGAGAAATAAGTGCTCCTAACACCAAGGCATCTCTCTACCCCTAACAAACACCAAGCCATCTCTCTAGCCCCCTAACACTGAGACATCTTTCTACCCTACAAAAGACACAGCTACAAAATAGAATATATTTCTTCAAACTTATTGATGACTATGTGGCTATTAATTAGATGTAAGAGAACCCCCCCCCAACCAAATACGAGGAGAAGAGATACTAAACCTTTCCATCACTGCTCACTTCTGAGAAGTACCTAGACACAGTGACCACACCATTACAAGCACGGTACAGACACTGTTGACCCAGCACTAGCAACAAAGGTAGAAGAATCACAAGTCTGGGGTCTTTCTGGACTACATAGTAAGTAAGAGGACCATTTAGCAGGACCCTGTCTCAAAACAAAACTTTAAAAATAATTGAGGTCTGTGCCTGGAGCTGATCTGGTGCTACAGCACTCCGTACCCAAATACTGCTGGGAGAGAATTGGTCTTGTGAGGACAGGTAAGACCACCACTTCTGCTCAAATTGCTGGCCCAAGAGGGAGAAGTCCAGAGTCAGTTGGACACAGAAACCAAGGAACAGCCAGGGACAGTATCATTCAGGTTTCCACTGGGCCCTGGAGATGACCCTGTGCCACAGCACTCCATACCAAAATTCATTCTGGAGAAAACTGGTCTCTCAGAAGTACTGACACACAGGCTTGCAGGAGGAATGTAAGCAGTGCTAAGAGAAAAACTCATAGCTCTGAGTGCCTCCAAAAAGAAACTGGACAGAGCATACACTAGCAGTTTGACAGCACACCTGAAAGCTCTATAACAAAAAGAAACAAATACATCCAGAGGAGTAGATGGCAGGAAATAATAAAACTCAGGGCTGAAATCAACCAAGAAGAAACAAAAAGAAACAAACCATCAACTAAACCAGGATCTGGTTCTTTGAGAAAATCAACAAGATAGATAAACCCTTAGCCACAATAAGCAGAGGACACAGAGACAGTATCCAAATTAACAAAATCAGAAATGAAAGGGGAAACCCAAAAAATCATCAGATCCTACAACAAAAGACTATACTCAGCAAAACTGGAAAATCTGGATGAAATGGACAATTTTCTAGACAGATACCAGTACCAAAGTTAAATAAGGATCAGATAAACCATCTAAACAGTCCCATAACCCAGAAAGAAATAGAAGCAGTCATTAATAGTATCCAACCAATAAAACCCCAAACTAGATGGGTTTAGTGCAGGGTTCTAGCTGACCTTCAAAAAGAACCCAATACCAATACTCTTCAAACTATTCCACAAAATATAAACAAAAGGAACACTATACAATTTGTTCTATGAAGTTACACTGATACCTAAACCACACAAAGACCCAACAAAGAAAGAGAATTTCCTACACAGAGAAACCCTGTCTCAAAAAACAAAAAGAGAGAGAGAGAGAGAGAAAGAGAGAGAGAGAGAGAACATTTTTTACATTGTGTTTGGGTATGTGGTAGCTTCATTTTCATTGAATTCTAAAAGGTCTTTGACTTCTTTCTTTATTTCTTCCTTGACCAAGTTATCATTCGGTATAGTGCTGTTCAGCTTCCACGTGTATGTGGGCTTTCTATGGTTTTTGATGTTATTGAAGACCAGCCTTAATGTATGGTGATCTGGTAGGATACACGGATTATTTCAATCTTCTTGTATCGATTGAAGCCTGTTTTGTGATAGATTACATGGTCATTTTTGGAGAAGGTACCATGAGGTGCTGAGAAGACAGTATATTCTTTTGTTTTGGGCTTTATTTGAGATACATGGAACAGCCAATGGGAGAAAAAGGAGCCAAGTCAAATGGTTCTACTCCTCATACCAAACTTACAGACTAAACTCCAGAAGAACTGAAGTTTAAATGAAAATCAATAAATATTTTTCCACAGGGTCTCACACACGTAGTCCAGTCCAACCTTCAACTCTTAAGTGGTGGTGTATGACCTTGAACTTCTGATCCTCCTGTCTCTACGCTCTAAGTGCTGGGACTGCCATCATGCCTGATTATGAAGTGCTAGGGAATCAAACCCAGGGCATCATGCATGCCAGGCAAGCACTCCACCAACAGAGCTACAGCTCCAAATAACATCACATTTTTAAATAACATTTCAAAAAAGTAAGATCTGGAAATGACAAAAAACAAAACTTTTCTTATTTGACTCAAAATCAAGGAAGAAAAGATGGCTCAATGTAACTAATTTGCATGGTAAAATAAATTAAGAAAAATAATTTTATATATATATATATATATATATATATATATATATTCATGTATGTATGTGTATATATATGTGTACATACACATAAACACACACACATAGTGCAAAAAAAGGGGGGGTGAACAGGCCTGAGCCCACACCTAAGATAGGCCTGTGTGCCAGTGTGGCCTTTCACTGGTATCTAAGAACTGACAGACAATTTAGGAAGATCACTACAGTCCCTAAACCATAGGCTATATGGCTCCAACAACTTAATTTATGAGGAGCTCTTCTGAGACTTGAATATCTGTTATTATTAACTTTTATTTATCTTTATTTTATGAGTCTGGGTGTTTTGCCTGCACCTCTGTGTCTGTGTACCACTTGTGAGCCTGATGTCACTGGAGGCCAAGAAAAGGAGTTGGATCCCCTAGAGCCTGATAGCATTAGAGAGGTGTGAGGTGCCATGTGGGTCCTGGGATAGGACTTATGACCAGCTCCAGTGACAGCCCTGGGCACTTGGTGTCCAGCTGGATCTGCTGTGAGAACCCTGCAGAGTGCTGCCATAGCTCACCAGGAAGACCTGGGTGCACAGATCCTGTTCCTGACAGGAGGAGGGGAAAGACTCAGAGGCCTGCACCTGCTTTCCTCCAGATCCCTCTGCTCTCTCCCCAGACTTACTGCTCTGTTCCATCTTCCTAGCAAATCACCGAATCCGAGAGTGTCTGTGGCACCCCACCCCCGCATGAATCTTAATCTATGAAGAACTTCTAAAAATAACTCAGAAAACCGAAACCCAGAGGAAAAACAGTGACAGAAGTGGAGATACAAAGAAACAGAAAAGGCTTCTGAACATATGAAAAGATATCTAGCTCCCCTACCTCACAAGAAATTCAAGTTAAAGCTATGCAGAGATAGCACTACTTATCTTCCAGATTGGTAAAAATCAAGCACTGTGGCAGCAGGCTGTGTGGATGAGTCTGCAGGCACAGGCAGCAACTCGAGCGTTACTGCAGAGATCCCTCAGCTTGCCTTCCACCCAGAGAACCCACGCCTACGAACTTATCTCAGAAACACATAGGTATAAAGTACACAAAAGACCAAAGATACACACACACACACACACACACACACACAGCTTCTCCAACCCAGTGTCACTCTGGCAGGCCACATTGGCCCCTCTCTCCTCCTGCTCTAGACTGCCTGTTTCCCTCTCTTTCCTCATTCTCTCCATCTGAACTCTCCACTCCCAAGGAACAGAGTCTGGCCTAGTTTGCAGAGTCCCTGTGTTTCAGCTTCCAGCGACAGGAACTGTTCTGCTATCTAACAGACATCTCTACCTCTTAACTCCATCTTTAGCCAATATTCCTCCATCCCCCACCGGACTTGGTTTTTCGTGTGCGTGCGTGCGTGTGTGTGTGTGTGTGTGTGTGTGTGTGTGTGTGTGTGTGTGTACATAGGTGTAGGTGTGGGCATACTTGTGTGCCGAGGTGAACAGACACATATGCTTGTATGAATGTATACATGTAAACACTGGGTGTCTTCCTCAATCATCTCCATGTTATGTAATGAGGTCTCTTGCTGAACCTTGGTCCAGGCATCCCTTCTTTGTCTATGCCTCCTGAGTGCTGACATGACAGGCAGCTGCCATGCCTATCATCTTCTGGATGCTAGGAATCCAATCTGTGGTCCTTGTGCTTTCCAGGCAGTCCCTCTCTCCACGGAGAGGGCTCCCCAGCATCCTCCAACACTGTCTTTTCACGAAAGCTCTACCTTCTATTTGCTCCTCCTGCTTTATCTGGTCTCCTTTTCTTTCCATCTCCCCACAACAGCTGGTAAGTTAGTACACACAGCACAATCAGTGCCTCTTTCCTCCTTGCAATGACTGTCACTGCAGGGGTAAATGGTCCATAGCTGACTACCGCTCGGTTTTCGCAGTGATGGACCCCTGGATTGACAGCTGTTACAGACACTCCTCACAGGAAGGAGATGGGATGGAGCCAGGTGCCCTGACCACCAGTCTAATTCAATCCCTCCAAAAGACTGTGTACACTTCCACTGAAACAAGACCAACTAAGCAAACTTAAACAGACACACACACATACAAAGTTACAATGCAAAGAATGAAGACAATGTCTCCTCCAAAGTCTACCAATCCTAAAGTCATGTTCACCCAGTAAGAGTGACTTACATGTCATTGCAGACAGAGAATTCTAAAGAATGATGACAAATGCGTTCAAAGAAACTAAGACATGGTGGCTAACGAGATGGCTCAATAATTGGTGTTCAGCTGGAACCCTGCTCAGCCCCTGCACAAGCTGGGAAACCCTGTCGACCTTCCTTCCCCCAACCCGACTCACACAGAGAAAACTCTGGGCAACCCACCCAAGAGTCCCTGACCAGAGACCACATACGGGCACAATCTCAGCTTCTAGCTCACATGCCATGACTCCAAACCCAACACCCATAACCCCCACCCCTTGCTATTAGCCTGGATGTGTGAATTCGCTGACCTCTACCCATGAGATCAGTGAACCCACTCCAGAGCTGCCTCCTAAAGAACCTGCTATTACCTACTTTTAATCTGGTCTAGTCTGATCTAATCTGGCCTCTATCTGCATCACTGAGGAAGAGAAAAAGCTCATCAGTTAGCAGTATTAGTTGCCCTCCCAGAAACCTGGAAGGTTTGATTCCCAGCACCCATAAGGCAGCTCACAGCCAGGGTGTCAGATGCCCTCTTCTAACCCTGTAGGCACCACACAAGTGGTCTATATTCACGCAGGTAAAACACTTATACACATAAAATATGTTTTAATTATTAAAGGAAAAGAAAAGAAATGAAGATGTGAGTAAACTTCTGAATAAATGTTAAGAAAGCACAGCCAGGAAGGCAGGGGCTGGAGATGGCTCAGGGGTTAAGAGCACTCACTGACTGCTCTTCCAGAGGACCCAGGTTTGATTCCCAGCACTCACATGGTGGCTCACAGCCATCTGTAACTTCAGTTCCAGGGGATGTGACGTCAGCACACTTGGTACACAGACGAAAACACAGATAGCTGAGAGGGCTGAATACAGGGCATGAAATGGAATGCAATACAGAAGGAAACCAGACAGAAACACGTAGACATGAAGTAAAAAGAGCAGTGCAAAGTCCAAACAACAGAATGGGTCAGAGAAAGGACCGAATCTCAAGGCTCTAAGGACAAAAATATATTTTTAAAAATGTACAAATTGGTATGGAGAATTGGCTCAGCAGTTAAAAGTGCTTGCTGCTATTGCAAAGGATGAGGTTTGGGTCCATGGCTCACAATCACCTATAACTCCAGCTCCAGGGGGTCTGATGTCCTCTTCTTGACTTCATGGGCACCTGTAAACATGTTCTCTCTCTCTCTCTCTCTCTCTCTCTCTCTCTCTCTCTCTCTCTCTCTCAGTGAGTCGACTATGTAAGGTCTTTTGGACACTGTAAGAAGACAAACTCTATGAATTAAGAACAT
>LR752342.1:41098-91986 GCA_902729485.2 Mus minutoides | reverse complement strand
TTTTTTTCGAGACAGGGTTTCTCTGTATAGCCCTGGCTGTCCTGGAACTCACTCTGTAGACCAGGCTGGCCTCGAACTCAGAAATCTGCCTGCCTCTGCCTCCCAAGTGCTGGGGTTTCTATTGTGTATTTTTGGCTTTGTCAAAGATCAAGTGTCCATAAGTATGTGGTTCTATTTATGGGTCTTTAGTTCTGTTCCATTGATCAACCTGTCTGTCTCTGTACCAATACCATATAGTTTTTATCGGTCCCCTAGAAGTTCTTTTATTGTTAAGAGTTGTTTTTGCTATCCTGGGTTTTTTGTTTTTCCATGTGAAACTGAGAATTGTTCTTTCCATGTCTTTGAAGAATAATTGTGCTGGAATTTTGATTGGCATTGCATTGAATCTGTAGATTGCTTTTGGTAGGATGGCCATTTTTACTATGTTAATTCTACCAATCCATGAACATGGGAGATCTCTCCATTTTCTGAGGTCTTCTTCAATTTCTTTCTTGAGAGATTTGAAGTTCTTCTCATACAGATCTTTCACTTGTTTGGTTAGAGTCACCCGAAGATATTTTATATTTTTGTGACTATTGTGAAGAGTGGTGTTTCCCTAATTTCTTTCTCAGCCCATTTATCCTTTGAGTAGAAGAAGGCTACTGATTTGTTGGAGTTAATTTTATATCCAGCCACTTTGCTGAAGTTGTTTATCAGCTGTAGAAGTTGTCTGGTAGAATTTTTTTTAGTTGCTTATGTATACTGTCATTCATCTGCAAATAGTGATACCTTGACTTCTTCTTTGCCAATTTGTATCCCTTTGATTTCCTTTTGTTATCTTATTGCTCTAGCTAGAACTTCTAGTACTATATTAAATAGATACGGGGAGAGTGGTCAACCTTGTCTTGTCCCTGATTTTAGTGGGATTGCTTCAAGTACCTCTCCATTTAATTTGATATTGGCTGTTAGTTTCCTGTATATTGCTTTTGTTATGTTTAGGTATGGGCCTTGAATTCCTGATCTGTCTAATACATTTAACATGAAGGGGTGTTGTATTTTGTTAAATGCTTTTTTGGCATCTAATAAGATGATTGGTTTTACTATCTAGTTGCTATCTATATCCATGTTGTTTCCGAGTCATTCGAAGACTATGCTTTTGCTGCAACCATTTCTGGGTTCTAAATTGCTAATTGTATTTATTATAACAAAGTTGGTTTTCTTTTTATTTAAAAATCACTTCTGCAGAGGAAAAGGAATTGGCATATAGAACACCCATCCTTTCTAGAAGAGAGATCACAGCAGTTGAGATGGGGAAATTTCAAGACAGTGGAAGCAGCTGACTCTCTCTCTAAAGCATGGCTCAAGTGTGGAGAAGGATTTCAGGACACCTCTGAGACCCTGGTAAGAAAGCTACAAATTAGTTTGTCATGAATGGAGAAGATGCTGAGTATCTAGCCTATTGTAGCTAGTTTCTTTGGAATTCTCTTATTTTTCAAAGCACTACTTTTCTTTTTTGTGCTTTGAATTCTTTTAATAATTTTATCAAGTTAGTGTTTCCTTCCTTTGTCTCTGTAGAATCTATGCATATTAAACATGCTGTTAGGTATGAAATTATTGAGCATACTATTCTATATAAAGAGTGTACTTATGAAATATGTGTATACTCAGAATCTCGTCAGTTCAGTTCCAGTTAATTTTTATGTATGTTGTAAATTATAAAGGAGTGGTGTTATAAACTAAAGATAGTATGGTTGAAGGTAGTGATAAGTGGTAGTCATATATATGAGAAAGCATTGATATTGACTATTATATAAAATGTTTCAACAGTTCAGCTTAGAGTCTTGAAAAATATGAAAACAAATTTGAGTGTCTCTAAGGACTACCTGTTTTAGGAATACTCATTTGGTGAATATTAAAAAAATGCAGAGGACTATATCAAGGAGAGTATAATTTAATACTGAATATTTTACAACATCGTATTAGTGATATTTAGCCTTTTCCACATGAGTAAGTTAAATTATTTTTATTATTATTTTGCCTGCAGTCATTAGCAAGTGAAAAGACAGGTATTACTGAAAAGCACCTGAAATTATCTCCAAGACCAAAGACAGGTAATAATGTTTTGTTTTCATTCTTTCTTTCTTTCTTTTTTTTTTTTAACTTCTCATTTTGGAGATCAGAACGTTGGAGTCATTAGACTTGTATGCAAGCTTTCTACCACCTCACTAAACTCCCCAAATCTAAAATGTTGATTTATTGACAATGAGCTTAAGGCTATTTTTCAGTGATTTTTTAAAAAAATCTTTAAAAAATGTCACACTTTGGATAGTTTGCATATTCAGGGTTAAAAATCAATGAATGTAAAAGGTATTTTTGATTCATCTCCCTCATAGTCTACCCAGTTCTTCCTGGTCCTGCTGGTGACTACTTACATTTTGGCTACCCTTACTGGGTTTACTTTTTTTGGGGGGGGGGGGGGTTTCGAGACAGTGTTTCTCTGTGTAGCCCTGGCTGTTGTGGAACTCACTGTAGACCAGGCTGGCCTTGAACTCAGAAATCCACCTGCCTCTGCCTCCCAAGTGCTGGGATTAAAGGCGCGTGCCACCACGCCTGGCGGTTTACTTTTTTAAAAAAATAATTTTTAACTTATTTTTTCATATATTATATCCTGACCACAGTTTCCTTTCTTCTCTCCTTCCTGTTTCTGCCCCTAGTCCCCTATCCATTCCTCCTCTATTTTCCTTCAGAAAAGGTCAGGCCTCCCAGGGATAGCAACCAAACATGGCATTTCAAGTTACAATAATACTAGCTACCTTCCCTCATATTAAGACCGGGATAGGCCACCTAGTAGGAAGAAAAGGGTCCAAGAGCAGGCAACAGAGTCAAGAGACAACACCTGCTTACACTGTTATGAGTCTCATAAGAAGACAAGCTACACATCATAACATACATGCAGAAGGCCTAGGTCAGACCCATACAGGCTCCACAATTGTCAGTTCAGGCTCTATGGGTTAGTTGATTCTGTGGATTTTCTTATGGTATCCTTGCCATCTCTGGCTCCTATAATCCTTCCTTCACATCTTCAGGATTCACTAAACTCCACCCAGTGTTTGCCTATGGGTCTCTGCATCTGTTTCCATCAATTGCTAGATGGAGCCTCTTTGATAACTGTTATATGAAGCTCTTGTCTCTGGGCTATCTGGCCTCTGGTTCCAGGACCTTGAGGCAGTGGGTTCCCTCTTGTGGCTTAGGTCTCAAGCTAGACCAGTCACTGCTTGTTCAATCCCACAATTTCTGTGCCACTATTACCTCTTACTGGGTTTATTTTAGACATAGAATCTAATTCAGCAGTTCTCAAGTGAAGGAGAATGACTCCTCCACAGGGTCACCTAACACCACTGGAAAAGACAGATATTTACTTTATATCTAATAACTAGCAAAATCACAGTTATAAAGTAGCAACAAAAATAAATTTATATTTAGGGATCACCACAATATGAGGAACTAAAGAGTCATAGCATTAGGAAGTTTGAGAATTACTGATCTAGTGGGGTAGCTCAGGTTTAGAACATCAGGGAAATAATGAATAAATAAATAAATGCTTTGGTTTGAATTCTAGTACCACAAAAATTTTTCATATGGAAAATAAACATGATTTATACTATAGGAACCACTGCTACAAACTGGTGGATTAGTTATGGATGCTTTCTAACTACAAATACAAGGAAATTCTTTTCACAAAAATTAGGGATTGATGTTATCTTCGCAACAATACATCCAGAGAATCCAGCTATTCTGAGTGCTGTAATATTAATATGGGATTGGTTCTCCCGGGTGAAAGGTGGCAGCTTGGTATCTTAGATTAAATTCTTGAGGCTACTGTTTGTGCTGAGGGTTTTTAGCCAATGAACTTTGGCTTCTTTGGGAAGATAGACCTTTTTCAGAACCTTGGCTAGAACCTGTCACATAGGGTTGTCTCCACTAAAGATGGTATGACGAAGTTAGGGAATTAAAAAAAAATATTTATTTTATGTATATGAGTGATCTATCTGCATGTACATCTGCATGCCAGAAGAGGGCATCAGATTACATTATAGATGGTGTGAGCTACCACATGGTTGCTATGAATTGAACTCAGGACCTCTGGAAGAGCAGCCAGTGTTCTTAAGCATTGAGGCATCTTTCCAGCTCAAAGCTAGGGATTTTTATACATGTATAACGCTTCTAGTAAACTTGGTTTGAATTGTAATGGAGAAGAGTGGGTATATGCAGCAGGTACCACTAACTTTGTTGCTCTCATCATTTCATTTCCCTGGGGTGGATTAGAAAAGTGAAGTATTGTGATTTTAGAGAACTGTTTTCACTGGTCTTGGGAAAATAAGCTAAATGCTCACATCTCAGATTCTACATTTGGGAAATGGGTATATGATTGAGGGTTTTCTTGGTGATTGTATTTGGTGAGACAGGAAGATAAGAATTCTTGATGCCAACACTTGCTGTTGTGTCTGATGACATAAAGAGCTGTGTGTGGGCTGTATAGTGGAGTAACTTTCTGTGGTCCAGAGACTAAACATTCTAAGACATGTTGTTTCATTTTCCTTTACAGTTTCTTTTCTTTTCCCCTCTTTTGAGACAGTGTCTCATGTAATTCAAGCTGTTGTTGAATGTGTAGCTGAGGCTGACCTTGAACTTCTGATCCTCATGCCTCTATCCCTTGAGTGCTAGGATAATAGGCCTGCATCACTATGCTACAAGAGAAGATTCTGAGCATTTAAACTCAGGGTTTCCTGTGCTCTAGACAAACTGTCTAAACATTGAGTTACTTCCATATCCAGTGATCTTTTTCTATGTGAATGAAAAATAAAATACCCAAAATGTTTCTTTAAATTTATAAAACTCTGTCTTGTAGAATAAACAGACAATCTTTTTGCATTACCTTTTGATAGTAGTTCAGAATTATATATTTCTACTAGTGCCAACGCTCTTATATTTACATCAGTTTATGTTTAATTTTTAAGATATAACATATGTTTCTTTAAATAAATATGGTTTGTATATATTTTTGGTAGTTGTAGTATATTCAGTTTTGGGAGAAAACTAAATATTAAATAAGTTACTACTTGTACTTAACTACAAAGCATTCTTTTGAATGCTTCCTTAGGCTAGAACATACTTGACTCAAAATTTTGTTATTTTGTTATTAGATGATATACAGTATATTCTGAAAGGCTCAAAGTTTATACCAATGTACTTTATATATAACATGGTGGTAGTTAAACCAAGATAAAGATATAAAAGGCTTATGAATAGAGGTCAGTGGGAAAAGGTATGTAAAGTGCTTCCTAGTATTGGTAGCTTTTAAAACTAGTTTACAGTAGCCTATTAGTAAGAATTACAAGATAAAATTTCGCTCTAAGACCAGACCAGCCAGGAGTGCATAGGCTGCAGAAGTGGTGTAGCAACTGAGACAGGGTCCTTCCTGTCTCTATTTGCACCTAAGAGGTGGGGCTGTTCTGTAGCCCTCTGTGCACCTTTCCTGCCAGGGGATAGCTTGCATCCAGGGAGTGCTCTGACCCCGGGACTCAGGTGAGAACAATATTTTCTCTCCTGTGACTATCTAAGTAGGGACCAGCCAGGAGTGCATAGGCCACAGAAGATGCAGAGCAGCTGGGACAGGGTCCTTCCTGCATCCATCTGCATCCAGGAAGTGGGGCTGTTCCCAGCCCTCTGTGCACTGGTCTTGCCAAGAGAGAGCTGTCTCCCAGGAGTACCAACACAGACTTACAGACTCACAGGAGGAACAAGCTCCAGCCTGAGACAGCAAGAACATCTAACACGAGAGATTATCAGATGGGGAAAGGCAAACACAACAATCTTACTAAAAGAAACAGACTACTTGGCATCATCAGAACCCAGTACTTCCACCACAGCAAGTCCTGGATACACCAACCACACCGGAAAAACAAGATTCAGATTGAAAATCTCATGTTGCTGATAGAGGATATAAGAAGGACATAAATAACTCCCTTAAAGAAATGCAGGATAGCCGGGCGTGGTGGCGCATGCCTTTAATCCCAGCACTTGGGAGGCAGAGGCCGGTGGATTTCTGAGTTCAAGGACAGCCTGGTCTACAAAGTGAGTTCCAGGACAGCCAGGGCTATACAGAGAAACCCTGTCTCGAAAAACCAAAAAAAAAAAAAAAAAAAAAAAATGCAGGAGAACACAGATAAACACAAAAGAGGAAACACAAAAATACTTTAAAGAATTACAGGAAAACATAACCAAACAGGTGAAGGAATTGAACAAAACCATCCAGGATCTAAAAATGGAAGTAGAAACAATAAAGAAAACTCAAAGGGAGACAACTCTGGAGATAGAAAACCTAGGAAAGAAGTCAGGAGCCATAGATGCAAGCATCACCAACAGAATACAAGAGATAAGAGAGAATCTCAGGTGCAGAAGATTCCATAAAAAACATGGGCACAACAATCAAAGAAAATGCAAAATGCAAAAAGATCCAAACTCAAAACATCCAGGAAATCCAGTACACAATGAGAAGACCAAACCTACGGATAATAGGTATAGAAGAGAATGAAGATTTCCAGCTTAAAGGTCCAATAAATATTTTCAACAAAATTATAGAAGAAAACTTCCCTAACCTACAGAAAGGGATGCCTATTAACATACAAGAAGTCTACAGAATTCCAAATAGACTGGACCAGAAAAGAAATTCCTCCTATCACATAATAATCAAACGACCAAATACACAAAACAAAGAAAGAATATTAAAGGCAGTAAGGGAAAAAGGTCAAGTAACATTTAAAGGCAGGCCTATCAGAATTACACCAGACTTCTCCCATCCAAGTACTAACCAGGTCCGACCCTGCTTTAGCTTCCAAGATCAGAGGAGATCGGGCACGTTCAGGGTGGTATGGTCGTAGACTACACCAGACTTCTCATCAGAAAATGTGAAAGCTAGAAGGTCCTGGACAGATGTTATACAGACCCCAAGAGAACACAAATGCCAGCCCAGGATACTATATCCAGCAAAATTCTCAATTACCATTGGTGGAGAAACTAAGGTATTCCATAACAAAACCAAATTTACATAATATTTTTCCACAAATCCAGCCCTTCAAAGGGAAAACTGCAACACAAGGAGGGAAACACCACTCTAGAAAAAGCAAGAAAGCAATCTTTCAACAAACCTAGAAGAATATAGCAACATTAACAGAATTCCAACTCTAACAACAAAAATGACTGGAAGTAACAATTACTTTTCCTTTATATCTCTTAATATCAATGGACTCAATTCCCCAATAAAAAGATATAAACTAACAGACTAACAGACTGGTCATATAAACAGGACACAACATTTTGCTGCAAAAAGGAAATCCACCTCAGTGACAAAGACAGGCACTACCTCAGAATAAAAGGGTGGAATTTCCAAGCAATTGGTCCCAAGAAACAAGCTGGAGTAGCCATTCTAATATTGAATAAAATCGACTTTCAACCTAAAGTTATCAAAAAAGATAAGGAGGGACACTTCATACTCATCAAAGGTAAAAATCTACCAAAATGAATTCTCAATTCTGAATATCTATGCGCCAATTCAAGGGCACTCACATCCATAAAATAAACTTTAGTAAAGCTCAAAGCACACATTGCACCCCATACAATAATAGTGAGAGACTTCAACACCCCACTCTTATTAATGGACAGATCCTGGAAACAGAAACTAAACAGAGACACAGTGAAACTAACAGGAGTTATGAAATGAATGAATTTAACAGATATCTATAGAACATTTTATCCTAAAACAAAAGGATATACCTTCTTCTCAGCATCTCATGGTACCTTCTACAAAATTGACCATGTAATCGGTCACCAAACAGGCCTCAACAGATAGAAGAAGACTGAAATAATCCCATGCATCCTATCAGATCACCAGGGACTAAGACAGATCTCCAGTAACAACATAAATAATAGAAAGCCCACATACACGTGGAAGCTGAACAAGACTCTACTCAATGATAACTTGGTCAAGGAAGAAATAAATTAAAGACTTTTTAGAGTTTAATGAAAATGAAGCCATAACATACACAAAATTATGGGACACAATGGAAGCAGTGCTAAGAAAAAGAAACTGGAGAGAGCATACACAAGCAGCTTGACAGCACACCTGAAAGCTCTAAAACAAAAAGAAGCAAATTTACCCAAGAAGATTAGATGGTACGGAATAATCAAACTCAGGGCTGAAATCAACCAATGGAAACAAAAAGAACTATACAAAGAATCAACCAAAGCAGGAGCTGGTTTTATTTGAGAAAATCAACAAAATAGATAAACCCTTACCCAGACTAACTAGAGGGCACAGAGACAGTATCCTAATTAACAAAATCAGAAATGAAAAGGGAGACATAACAACAGAAACTGAGGAAATCCAAAACATCATAAGATCCTACTACAAAAATCTATACTCAACACAACTGGAAAAAAATGGATGAAATAGACAACTTTCTAGCCAGATAGCAGATATCAAGGTTAGATCAGGATCAGATAAATGTTCTAAATAGTCCCATATTCCCTAAAGAAATAGAAACAGTCATTAATAGTCTCCCAGCCAAAAAAACTGATGGACCAGATGGGTTTAGTGAAGATTTCTATCAGACCTTCAAAGAAGACCTAATTCCAGTTCTTCTCAAACTATTCCACAAAATAGAAACAGAAGTTACTCTATCCAATTCATTCTATGAAGCCACAATTACTCTGATACCTAAACCACACAAAGACCTAACAAAAAAGAGAACTTCAGACCAATTTTCCCAATAAATATTGGTGCAAAAATACTCAATAAAATTAAGCAAACCCAATCCAAGAACACATCAAAATGATTATCCATCATGATCAAATAGACTTTATCCAAGGGATGCAGGGATGATTCAATATACAGAAATCCATCAATGTAATCCACTACATAAACACACTCAAAAAAACCCATATGATCATCTCATTAGATGCTGAGAAAGCATTTGACAAAATCTAACACCCCTTTATGATAAAAGTCTTGCAAAGATCAGCCAGTCAAGGCCCACACATAAACATACAAAAAGTAATATACAGCAAACGAGTAGCCAATATCAAACTAAATGGAGAGAAACTTCAAGCAATCCCACTAAAATCAGGGACTAGACAAGGCTCACCACTCTCTCCCTACCTATTCACCATAGTACTTGAAGTCCTAGGCAGAGCAATTAGACAACAAAAGGAGATCAGAGAGATACAAATTGGAAAGGAAGAAGTAAAAATATCTCTGTTTGCGGGTGATATGATAGTATACTTAAGTGACCCCAAAAATTCCCCAAGAGAACTTCTAAACCTGATAAACAACTTCAGTGAAATATGTGGATATAAAATTTACTCAAACAAATCAGTGGCCTTCCTCTACACAAAGGATAAACAGGCAGAGAAAGAAATTAGGGAAATAACACCCTTCAAAATAGTCACAAATAATATAAAATACCTTGGTGTGATTCTAAGGAAGTGAAAGATCTGTATGATAAGAACTTCAAGTCTTTGAAGAAGTCTTAGAAGATAGATCTCACATGCTCATGGATTGGCAGGATTAATATAGTAAAATGGCTATCTTGCCAAAAGCAATCCAATGCAATCCCCATCAAAATTCCTGCTCAATTTTTCACAGAATTGAAAAGGGCAACTTGAGAATTCATCTGGAATAACAGAAAACTTAGGATAGCAAAAACTATTCTCAACAATAAAAGAACTTCTGGTGGAATCACTGTCCCTTAACTCAAGCTGTACTACAGAGCAATTGTGATAAAAACTTCATGGTACTGGTACAATAATTGATAGGTAGATCGATGAAATAGAATTGAAGACCCAGAAATGAACCCACACACCTATAGTCACTTGATCTTTAACAAAGGAGCCAAAATCATCCAGTGGAAAAGAGACAGCTTTTTTAACAAATGGTGCAGACTTAACTAGTGCTGAGAAAGTAGAAGAATGCAAATTGATCCATTCTTATCTCCTAGTACAAAGGTCAAGTCCAAGTGGATCAAGGACCTTCACATAAAACCAGATACATTGAAACTTATAGTGGAGAAAGTGGGGAAGAATTTCGAACATATGGGCACAGGAGAAAAATTTCTGCACAGAACACTGTAAGGCCAAGAATTGATAAATGGGACCTCATATAATTGCAAAGCTTCTGTAAGGCAAAGGAGACGGTCAATAAGACAAAAAGGCAACCAACAGATTGGGAAAAGATCTTTACCAATTCTAAATCCAATAGAGGGCTAATATCCAATATAAACAAAGAACTCAAGAAGTTAGACTCCAGAGAACCAAATAACACTATTAAAAATGGGGTACAAAGCTAAACAAAGAATTCTCAACTGAGGAATACTGAATGGCTGAGAAAAATCTAAAAAAATGTTCAACATCCATAGTCGTCAGGAAAATGCAAATCAAAACAACTCTGAGATTCTACCTCACACCAGGAATTATGGCTAAGATTAAAAACTCAGGTGACAGCAGATGCTGGCGAGGATGTGGAGAAAGAGAAACACTCCTCCACTGCTGGTGGAATTGCAAGCTTGTACAACCACTCTGGAAGTCAGTTTGGTGGTACCTCAGAAAATTGGACATAGTACTACCGGAGGATCCAGCAATATCACTCCTGGGCATATACCCAGAAGATGTTACAACATGTTATAAGCACACATTCTCTACTGTGTTCATAGCAGCCTTATTTATAATAGCCAGAAGCTGGAAAGAACCCAGATCTTCCTCAACAGAGGAATGGATACAGAAAATGTGGTACATTTACACAATGGAGTACCACACAACTATAAAAATTTATGAAATTATTAGGCAAATGGATGGATCTGGAGGATATCATCCTGAGTGAGGTAACCCAATCACAAAAGAAAACACGTGATATGCACTGACTGATAAGTGGATATTAGCCCAGGAGCTCAGAATACCCAAGATACAATTCACAAACCACATCAAACTCAAGAAGGAAGACCAAAGTGTGGATACTTTGATCCTCCAAAATGAAAATCAAGCAAGCAAGCAAACAAACAATAAATCTCAACCATATTTTTTTAGTAGGTTGAAGAACTAATATTTTTATGAGAGCTGGAAAATACAAGAAACAAATTTTTGTAAGTAATTTTTAGGGTCTGAGTCTATGTTCATGGTTGGGTCTTTTTTTTCAATCTCTTTCTGTTTTGTGTTTTATAATTTATTTGAACTCCAGCTTTTGTCCTTGGCTTAAATTCAGAGAATCCTTGTAGACTGTTCATGGAACACTAAGTAGGAAGATCTAATACTACATTGTTTTCATTGTCTTTAGTGTTTTTGTGCTTGTGGCTTTGTCTAAATAATATGAATAAAATCCCGGCCTTTAATCTCAGCCCTGCACTTGAAGCAGAGGCAGGCAGTTCTCCTAATTTGAGGCCAGCCTGATCTACAGAGTGAGTTCCAGGACAGCCAAAGCTATGCAGAGAAATCCCGTCTTAAGAAAACCCAAAACCAAAACACAAAAGGAAAATAGCATAAAATCTCATTCTGATCAGTAACAATTACGAGCTGAACTTGTCTTTTCTTTTTCTGCAACAGAAACTACAAGTAAGAACGCTAGTGAGCTTGCAAATATAATATGGAGTTCCAGTGAAAGTGATTTCTCAGATGAAGACAAGACACTCCCTGCATTACAGAGAGATGGTAGGCATGGCCCTAGAGCCGACAGACATGGTGACAGGACTATCTCATGCCCCGAAGACGAAGACATTGAAGGTAAATTGCTGGTTTTGTAGGAAGTCCAGTTTCTGTTAAATATTGGGCTTGGTAGTAGTTTTATGTATTTATTATGAATTTGTTTATTATGAATTATGAGTTCATATATATCTAGCCCTATAGAACCATATTTCTCATGACAACTTTAAGAAATAGATATTACAATGACTTCTTATTTTGTTTTTGCTTTTTTAAAAACATGTTTTATTCGTTCTTTGGGAATTTCACATCATGCCCCCCAATTCCACTCATCTCTCTGTCCCCCTTTACCCTTTTCAACTCCCACACCAAAACAAAAGTCATTTCGTTGTGGAAGCTGTAGTATGTCACAGTGTGTCTCACAGTATACTCTTTTGTCTACACTTCTTTGCTTGCAATGTTCATTGCAATGACTCGTTGATTTGGTTCGAGGCCTCTGGCTTTTGCTACACTATCTGGAACTTCACTGGGACTCCTCTCCGATATCTTGTTGTTTCCCTGTGTTGTGGAGATCCTGTAGTTTTGGATCTGTACGACCAGCCCCTTCACACAGTCCAGCAGTTCACTGATGGGGGTAGGTGTTGGGGTAGGCAACTCAAAGACTGGAATCTGGGCCTGAGAGGTATATGAGCTGGCCAGCCCACCAGCTCTCCTGTACCTACACCACTAGGGCGAGCTCTCTAGCCCTACTCTGGCTAGCTCATCCAAATGCCTAACCCAGCAAGGGGTAGGGTCAGTTTTCCTGATTTCATGCCTTCATTGCTAGCTCACTCATAACCCCTGAAACTAGGGCCAGCTCTACTTTGCTGCCCAGATGTGGTGTAGGGCCCACTCTCCCAAGTGTTGCAGCTGTTGAGGGACAGGGCCAGTTCTCTCACTCTCATGACTCTAGGGCCAGATCATTTGCAACCCCACCACCGGGGTCAGCTCTTCTGTACTGCCTAGGTGAGTACCAGGGTCTGCTCTCTTGCTCTTATGACCCCAGGGCCACAGGTAGTAAGGGGCGATGGGCAGGAGAGGGTGTCTCTCTCTCTCTCTCTCTCTCTCTCTCTCTCTCTCTCTTTCTCTTTCTCATTCATGCCATTGCACTGGAGATGAGTGGCAGGGCCAGCTCTCCCAGACTCACACCCTCTGGGCTGGCCTTACTTTCCTGAGTACTGCAGCTGGTTAGGTGTGGGGACAGCTCTCCTGCTCTCATGGCCGAAGGCCAGCTCTCAAGATGCTCAGGTGAGCCAGCTTGGCCTACTTATGGCATCCCAACCTGTCTTAGTCAGGGTTTCTATTCCTGCACAAACATCAAGACCAAGAAGCAAGTTGGAGAGGAAAGGGTTTATTTAGCTTACACTTTCACATTGCTGTTCACCAAAGGAAGTCAGGACTGGAACTCAAATAGGTCAGGAAGCAGGAGCTGATGCAGAGGCCAAGGAGGGATGTTTCTTACTGGCTTGCTCAGCTTGCTTTCTTATAGAACCCAAGACTACCAGCCGAGACATGGCACCATCTACAAGGGGCCCTCCCCACTTGATCACTAATTGAGAAAATGCCTTACAGCTGGATCTCATGGAGGCACTTCCCCAACTGAAGCTCCTTTCTCTGTGATAACTCCAGCCTGTGTCAAGGTGACACACAAAACCAGCCATTACACAACCCATGCTTGGTTCTATATTGAAATCTTGTTCCATAAAACAAAAACTAGGGGCTGGGGAGATGCCTACATCAGTAAAGTGTTGCTGCACAAGTGTGAGGACTTGATGTCCATCTCTAGCAGCCATTTTTTTTTTTAAACTAGACACACTGAAGTGGAAGAGAAGGGAAAATCCCTCGTGCTTTCAAACCAGCTAGTTAGTCAAGTCATCCTGCTTGGGAAGAGAACTCAAAATATAAGATTGAAAGTCATGTAGGACGATACTTGACTGTGACTTCTGGCCTCTGCACACATGTACAAGCATGTATGTATATGTGCATCCTCACGCAGTAGCCAATAAGTTAAAAATTAGAATATGTAAACTGTGAGACTATGTAACATGTGTTGACTTTCCTATTAAGCTGATCCTCGGAGTCTGAAGCCATGCATGCAGCTGTTGGTGTGTCTCGCCTTTCAGTTCTCCTTCACACTATTTCTCCCTTTAATTTTTTTTAAATCTTTAATAGATAATCGATACTACTGATATCAAGATTTTATTTTGTTTAAGATATGAAGCTGGGAATTAAATATGCTATTTCCATTTATATATATGCTCTTATTTCATGACCTAAGAAATATCTTCAATTCATTAAAAGAAGATTGGGACTTTAAAGGGCACATGATTGTTGCTGAGCCATCTCTTCAGCCCCATGTACTATGTTTTAACCTTATTTTTATTTTTTCTTTAAAATTTAGACTTCCAGTTATGTACTAAATTTGGTGCACTCATAATGAGTTATTACTTTCTTTCAGTGGAAGAAAATGATGCTCTTCCACTGAATGAGATCCATTATCTTAGTACTCTGAGTACTTGTACTTTGAACTGTACGAAAGATGTATGTTATGTATCATACTTTACAGTTTAGTTTATCTTTGACAACCACTTTCAGTTATATAGGCTTAGCAGGTTAGATTTAGTATATTTAGTATATTTTAGTTAAAAATAAATATATATGCATAATTTAGCTTGCTTTCTTAAAATTTTCCAAAGTTATAATGAGATTATGTTTATGAGATAAAATGAAACTAAATTAGTTTGTTTCCATATTGATGAGAGATATTTCTGGAATAAAATTTTGGGTGATTTCTTTTAATTTAAAAAATTTATTTTTTCAGATTTATTTATTTTTATTTTATGTATATGCATGTTTGTTCACCACACGCATGCAGTACCTATGGAAGCCAAAAGAGGGCATTGGATCTTCTTGGAGCAGTAATTACAGACTTTTTTTTTTTAGAGCCATGTGGGTGCCAGGAATGGAACCTAGGTCCTCTGCAAGAGCAGTCAGTACTTCTAACTACTGATCCATCTCTCTAGCCCTGAAAATTATTTTTTAACAATGGACAATATAAATAAATCATGGTTTATTGATTGCCTAGACTCCTGAATTATGTAGAAGAATGAGACAGCTTTCTGTGTATTGATAAGGAGAGATTTCTTCACTATCTTTTTTTTAAATGATTTTATTAGATATTTTCTTCATTTACAGTTCAGATTTCTTCACTACCTTAATTCAGAAAACATCAAGATATATAAGACAGGAGAAATGATAGTTATCTTATTTTCTTGAGCATGCTGCAAAAACTACAAGGATTTGAAACCAATTGAATAAATACTTGTTCACTTATATTTGAGGTTGGGTAAGAATTGGGAAGAACCGTGGCTAGAGAGAGAATTAGAGAACAGTTTTTACTGTTGGTGTGTTTGTAGAAATCATCTTGTGCTATGGGCACATCAACCATTGAGAATATGTTTATAAAATAAATGTGAAGGGGATATAAAATTAATAAGGGTAAAATGTATTTTTTAGATGAATTACAGGTTATTGACTGGGAGGTTAACAGTGACACAGAAGATCCTGGTCGGCCTAGTGAGTGTGAAGATGATCAGGGGACCCTGAACATCTCGGATTGTGATTCTTGTGCAAGTCTGACAAGTGATTACGGGCTACAGGAGCCTCCTGAGGTAAGAATAGATTGTTTAAAAATCTATTATTGTTCTTATATCATTGGTAATTGTAACTCTATCTTTTCGAGGACAGTCACTTGTAACCGTTGCTAGGACATATTATTCCTCATTCTAGTCTCTAAAGTGACAGGCATTTCCTGTATTGAGCTTCTCTATTCCTGGTGCTCTCCTTGTAGTTTCCCAGTACAGATATATCGAAGTTTGTGACTGCTGTTTGACATTTTTATAATTGTGAATCAATGACATTGATGACTAAGGTGACTTACTTCTTTCTGTTTTTTTGTTTTCCTTGGACATAGTAATTGCTATTTTTTTTTTTTTTACTTAGTAATTGCTATTTTTTTTTTTTACTTGTCTAATTTAGCACTAACAATTTGTTCCTGTTGTTTGTCTGTGTTAAGGCGTTTAGACACAATAGAGATTTTGTCCATTCTATTTTTTTTAGAGAACTCTAGCCTATAACCTCCTAGCTACTCAAATTTGAATATTGTATTCTCACTAGTTGTGGATGTTGTCACTCTGGTGTCACCCTTCACCATTAGTATTAGTTATTTTTAGTAGCTGTGACAAAACTCTAAGATAACAAATTAAGGGTGGAAGGACTTATTTTGACTCACCGTCTCAGAGGTTGCCTGTATTTGAGCAGAACATCATGGTGTGGGAAGTATCTGGAGGATGCCACGCAGTAACAGAAAGGGCTTAGCTACCTGCTGTAATCTTAGGAAGTATGGCCCTAGCCATCTTCTTCCTTTACTGGGCTTAACCCCAGGTATTTCAGAATGTCACAGAATAATGTTGGCACAGGGGACCAGTGTGTGCCACATGAGCCTGCAGAGGATTTTCCTACCCAGGCACTATCACCATCGTTCCAGGAATTTATTTATGACTCTTAATCTCTTATGGATCTCTGTGCTAGACTGTACTTAAGTGTTTTCTTAGTAAACTTTATTTTGGTTAGACAAATTTTTCAGTAGCTTCAGAAAAACAATTCAGAGAGCATAATTGGTTGAGATTTGGCATGTCTGAAATGTTATTAGCAGTGTCATAATTTACATTTGTAATCTTGGCACTGAGGAGACTGAGGCAGGAGCATGTATGAGTTTGAAGCCAGTTTGGATTACATACTTTGAGAGAGTGAAATGAGGAGAAGAAGGAGGGAGAAAGGGAAGACAGGGAGGATGGTGCTTTTATAATATATCAATGTGACTGAAAACTTGTATAGACCTTTAGGTTGAAAACAGTTTTCTTTTAAAACATGTTTTTATTGTCCTTTATCTTGAGTTATTGTCAATAAGCCTGAAGTATTCTTGATCTTTTGTTTGATATTTGTCAAGATTCTGTTGAATGGAATGAACATGTTTTGGAGAGTCCTCAAGACCAATAAGATCAGTATTTTTTGTATTTTGGTGGTAGGAGAGACATATATGCTGGTAACTTTATGTATGCCAGTATAGTAGTATACCGCCGAAGTATATGATCCTTACTGTTTTTATAACAGCTCTTTTAACAAGTATGAGGTAATATTTCCTTGTGTTTTTAAAAAGAGCTATTATTTGCATGTGTATGTATGTGTATGCACATGCATATATGTGCACATGCTTGTGGGTGCTCACAGAGGCCAGAAGAGGTTATCAAGGTTTCCTAGAGTTGGATTTACAGTAGATAGAGAGCCACTCAATATGAGTGCTAGAAACCAAACTCTGGTCTTCTGGACGAGCAACAAGCACTCTTTCTCATGGAGCCATTTTGACAGTCTTGGAGCCATTTTGACAGTCATGGAGCCATTTTGACAGTCATGGAGCCATTTTGACAGTCATGGAGCCATTTTGACAGTTCCTCATTGAGATTTTAATCTGCATTTCTTTGAAGACTACTGAGGATGTGATTTTTGGTCATTTGTGTGTCTTCATACATTTTTAGAGTTTCTCAACAACAACAAGAACAACAACAACAACCTTACAAAAAACTAGAACTACCCTATAACCTAGAAAACATACATCTTGGTATATATTCAAAGGAATTAAATCAGTGTGAAGATTTATCTGTGCTCCTGTTATTAGTGTTTGCTTTTCTTTCTGTTGCTGTGAAAAAGTGACCAAAAGCAACTTATGAGAGGAACAGGAGTCAAGGCAAGAATTCAAGGAAGGAGCTTGAAGCAAAAACCACTGAGAAATGCTTCCTAATGGGTTGCTCTCCTGGCTTGCTTGGTTACCATCCCAGGTCCACATGCATAGAAATAGAGTGGGCTAGATCATCCCCCAATATCAGTTAGCAATTAAGAAAATGCCCCACAGACAGACATGTCCAGAATAGTCTGATGGATCTGATTCTTAAATTGAGGTTCTTACATACCTTTCCCCAGGTATATCTAGTTTTGTGTCAAGTTGACAAAAACTAACTACCATGTTATTGTAGAAGCAATCCTCCCCCCCCCACCCCCACCCCCGTGTCTCTGCCTCAGATCCCAAGCCTGGGAACCGAAGCCCTGCCTACCTCTCTTCTGCCCAGCTACGAGCCATAGGCATCTTCATTCAACCAGTAGTTTTAAATTAAGGAGCAAGGTTGCATAGCATCTTGTGGTATACATGAGGATCTCCTTGTCCTTGAAGCAGCCGGAGCCAGTATTTAGCATTACAATACATAGCAACAGACCACACTTCTACATCCAACTTTTTATGTGTGTGCACTTGTGCCAGTGACAGTGTTCTGCTGAGTTGTTAATTGGTGAAGATATCTGGCTTCCTCCCAGTCAGGATCAGGGTTATTCCAATAAGTTCCAGTACTTATTCTGATATAGTTGGGAATGCTCCTCTTGCTTTTGCATGTGAGGTAGTCTAGGAAATGAATCATTTTAAAACAAGCTTATTAGTACATTTGATTTTCATGATTATAATTTTTTCTTCTTGTATGGCTCTGGTAGAGGGATTGTTGCTTACATTCTTGGTTATGTGACTTAGCATGCTTAAGTTGGTTTAATCATTGCTGAATTACAATTTACTGTAGGTGCTAGGGAGAGCAATTACAATTTACTGTAGTGCTCAGAGTTAAGAGCACTTTGTGCTCTTGCAGAAGACTCCACCTTAGTCTTTACTACACAGGTCTGGTGGCTTACAAGCACCTATAATTCCAGCTGTAGGGTCTTAGCAAGCCTGCATGTTCAGAAAAACCCATGCACAGACAGATATAATTAAAAATACAAAAGTAAATTAACTCTACCATGCACTATACTGACTTGCCATTTAAGGTATTATAACATTAAACAAAATCTACTCAGAAAAAAAAAATTTTTTTTTCGAGACAGGGTTTCTCTGTATAGCCCTGGCTGTCCTGGAACTCACTCTGTAGACCAGGCTGGCCTCGAACTCAGAAATCCGCCTGCCTCTGCCTCCCGAGTGCTAGGATTAAAGGCGTGCGCCACCACTGCTCGGCTCAGAAAATGTTTTGCTTGATTTCAAAATTGGAAAAATTAAGTTAGGAACAAGAAAAACAGTTACTTGGTAAGAAGTATATCTAACATGCTATGTCCATCTTTTAGTATTTTATTTATTCCTTTCATTGTAATGAAATGTTTTCCCTTTGTTCCCCTTCCCCACTCTACCATTCTGTCTCTTTTACATTAGAAACACAAGTACAAAGAAAGCTCAAGAATAGAATTATAAATCATACATGTTACACAGATGTTCCCTAGAATATTTATTTTGCATAAATGGGTTATTACAAGTAGTGTACCAGATCCTCAGAAGACTACCTTTTATTATTTTTTTTATTAAAACCAGTTTTTAACCTAATTAGGAAGTTTCTGTTAATGAAAATGGAAAAAAAAAGAGGCTTACCTTAGAGACTGTTGAAATATGTGCTTTTTTGTTTGTGTGTGTGTGGGGTCACATGTACACATGTATGCTAGTGTGGTTAATATCTATAATTTAGCATTTTTTTATTTATTGATTTCTTTCTGGAAGAAATTCATTTCTTAACCAGAATTATCACCTTGTTAATGACTGCAAAGCAGAGTCCAATGCTTTATGATGGAGGGTTTTTCTCTGTTAACAATTTTTTTTTGTCACACACACAATATATGTACATAACATGAAGCAAATAATGCCTAAATATGTATTTTATATATTATAATTTGATAAATACATTAAGTATTTAAAACCAACCTATCGTTTAAAGGTGATGTAGAACTTTTCTTTTGGAACATTTTAGATTTTTTTTCTACATGGGTTATATTAACTGGGTATCAACAAGTCAGTGATGTTTGAAGAAACCTATCTTCCCATTAAATTTTTTACTCATTATATCCCTCTGAATAAGTTGTAGGTATAGACCATGGTCTGGATGGCACCTGTTGGGATTTTTCAGTTTCTTGAGTTCTTGGATAAGGAATTGGACAGGGACACATACATAGTGGTATTAATATAAATGGAGTTAACTATCTGTATCTGTAGCTCTAGGAAATCTAATATCCCCTTCTGTCCTCTGTAGGTATCTACATATACATGGTGTATACACAAAAGATACACATAAATACAATATACACATATGTAAAAATAAAACTCTTTAAAAAATTCTCTACCTTTATCAGACAGTACTTATGAAATGAGTGTATATGATAAACTTAGTACATTTGAACTACCATGGGAACATAATTTTTTTTTTTTTTTTTTTTGGTTTTTCGAGACAGGGTTTCTCTGTGTAGCTCTGGCTGTCCTGGAACTCACTTTGTAGACCAGGCTGGCCTCGAACTCAGAGATCCGCCTGCCTCTGCCTCCCGAGTGCTGGGATTAAAGGCATGCGCCACCACGCCCGGCGGGAACATAATTTTTTTTTTCCTCTTTATTAGACATTTTCTTCATTTACATTTCACATGTTATCCAGAAATTTTCCCTTACCCTCCCGCATCCCCGCCCTGCTCCCCTACCCACCCCCTCCCACTTAATGGCCCTGGCGTTCCCCGGTACTGGGGCATATAGAGTCTGTATGACCAAGGGGCCTCTCCTCCCAATGATGGCCAACTAGGCCATCTTCTACCATATATGCAGCTAGAGACATGAGCGCAGGGGGAACTAGTTAGTTCATTTTATTCTTCCACCTAGAGGGTTGAAGACCCCTTCAGCTCCTTGGGTACTTTCTCTAGCTCCTTCCTTGGGAGTCCTGTGTTCCAACCAATAGCTGACTGTGAGCATCCACTTCTGTGTTTACCAGGCACTGGTATAGCCTCCCACAAGACAGCTATATCAGGTCTCTTTCAGCATTAGCTTGCTGGCATATGCTATAGTNTTGTATCCATTCCTCTGTTGAGGGACATCTGGGTTCTTTCCAGCTTCTGGCTATTATGAATAAGGCTGCTATGAACATAGTGGAACATGTGTCCTTATAACCAGATGGAAACTCTTCTGGGTATATGCCAAGTAGAGGTATTGCTGGATCTTCCGGTAGTACTATGTCCAATTTTCTGAGGTACCGCCAGACTGATTTCTAGAGTGGTTGAACAAGCTTGCAGTCCCACCAACAGTGGAGGAGGGGAACATAATTTTTAATGTAATGAATGTACCCTCAGAGGACTTGATTAGTACTGAGTTTTGATGTTATAGGTGAGAGTACTTGGCCAAACAGGTATTTTGATATAATTAGGATATGTAACCATGTGAAAAACTAGATGAAGTATAATTATGTACTTTAATAGAAAAAAATATATAATAAATATGTGCTGTTTCAGAACTTCAACATTTGAAAGTCTGTTCCAACATTTTCTGTAGTAATGTACTTTAACCCATGTTCCACGAACTAAATAAGTGGCTGTGATTTGTAGCACTTGTATTTCCAAAAGGAATTTCAATGAAGACTATTACTGAATAGGTAGTATATTTGTAGTGGGTAGGAAGGGGACTTTGTATGTTACTGTAAAGTAAGACCAATGTGAAAATGAAAATGTCTGAAAAATCTGAATAGTAAACTTCAATCTTACAACTATACATTAGTTACAGCTTTCATGTGTGTGTTTGTGTGTGTGTGTATGTATATATATATATATATATATATATAATATGTTGCATAATATGTTGGGTACTACAGACCCTTTGCTCAGTATTCCCTCATTCAGTTTCCAGAGTGAATCTTGACATGAGTATCACTGTGTTTATTTTGCATGTAAGATTTACTTAGCCATATCTCAAATAATAGAAATGTGCCCCAAATAACTTCACTTGTAAGGGTCATTTTTGGTGGTCATCTAGACAGTTTTGTTTTTTTGGTTTTTGGTTTGTTTTTTTTTTTTTTTTTTTTTTTTTTTTTTTTTTTTTTTTTTTTTTTTTTTTTTTTTTTTTTTTTTTTTTTTTTTTTTTTTTTTTTTTTTTTTTTTTTTTTTTTTTTTTTTTGTTGTTGTTGTTGTTGTTGTTGTTGTTTCAAGACAGGGTTTCTCTGTGTAGCCCTGGCTGTCCTGGAATTCACTTTGTAGACCAGGCTGGCCTCGAACTCAGAAATCCACCTGCCTCTGCCTCCCGAGTGCTGGGATTAAAGGCGTGCACCACCACGCCCGGCTTAGACAGTTTTACTGTCTAACTCATGTAAGATATTCTTTTTGTTTTGTTTTGTTTTTTCGAGACAGGGTTTTTCTGTATGGCCTGGCTGTCCTGGAACTCACTTTGTAGACCAGGCTGGCCTCGAACTCAGAAATCTGCATGCCTCTGCCTCTCAAGTGCTGGGATTAAAGGCGTGTGCCACCACACCTGGCATGTAAGATATTCTTAAAGGAGTAATATTATTTAAGAGAAAGCAATAAAAGGAAGTATGAATTTACCATTTAGGTCTATCAGGGAACAGATAACTTACTTTGCTAGCTTGCTTGTCATCTTCTACTTGCTTGGGAAAACCTTACATCTAGGTTTTGGCACACTGTGGTATTGGATCTCTGGAGGGAAAATCATTCCGCCTCCTCCTCACGTTTTCTTTTTCCAACTTTTATTAGATATTTTCTTCATTTACATTTCAAGTGTTATCCAGAAAGTTCCCTATACCCTCCCCCCTCCTGGCCCTGTTCCCCTACCCACCCACTCCCACATCTTGGCCCTGGCGTTCCCCTGTACTGGGGCATATAAAGTCTGCATGACCAAGGGGCCTCTCTTCCCAATGAAGGCCAACTAGGCCATCCTCTTCTATATATGCAGCTAGAGACATGGGCTCAGGGGGTACTAGTTAGTTCATGTTATTCTTCCACCTATAGGGTTGAAGACCCCTTCAGCTCCTTGGGTACTTTCTCTAGCTCCTTCCTTGGGAACCCTGTTCCATCTAATAGGTGACTATGAGCATCAACCTCCATGTTTGCCAGGCACTGGTATAGTCTCCCACGAGACAGCTATATCAGGGCCCTTTCAGCACTATGTTGCTGGCATATGCTATAGTGTCTATGTTTGGTGGCTGATTATGGGATGGATCCCTGGCAGCTGCAGTCACTGGGTCCATCCTTTGGACTCAGCTTCACACATGGTCTCTGTAACTCCTTCAATGTGTGCTTTGTTCTTAATTCTAGGAAGGGGTGACGTGTCCACATTTTGATCTTCCTTCTTCTTGAGTTGCATGTGTTTAGTAAATTGTATCTTGGGTAGTCTAGGTTTCTGGGCTAATATCAACATATCAGTGAGTACATGTTATGTGAGTTCTTTTGTGATTGGGTTACCTCACTCAGGATGATGCGGAGGTCTAGGTAGGTAAACGGATCCTTAAAGTATATAAATAACAAAAATTATCGAATCATCATGAGGTAACACATTTATATGGTTTAAAAAACATAGGTAAGGAGACAACTCCCTGTAGACCCAAGAAAGGTCGAAGACCGATAATACTTATTCCGACGATACTTGTATCACCTTGTAGTGTCCTTATTACCAGATGGAATATCTTCTGGATATATGCCCAGTAGAGGTATTGCAGGTTCTTCCGGTAGTACTATGTCCAATTTTCTGAGGAACCGCCAGACTGATTTCCAGAGTGGTTGAACCAGCTTGCATTCCCACCAACAATGGAGGAGTGTTCCCCTTTCTCCACATCCACGCCAGCAACTGTTGTCACCTGAAATTTTGATCTTAGCCATGCTTACTGGTGTGAGGTGGGTGGAATCTCAGGGTTGTTTTGATTTGCATTTCCCTGATGATTAAGGATGTTGAACATTTTTTCATGTGCTTCTCAGCCATTCGGTATTCCTCAGTTGAGAATTCTTTGTTTAACTCTGTGCCCTACTTTTTAATGGGGATATTTGATTTTCTGGTGTCCACCTTCTTGAGTTCTTTATATATATTGGATATAAGCCCCCTATCAGATTTAGGATTAGTAAAGATCCTTTCCCAATCTGTTGGTGTCCCTTTTGTCTTGTTGACAGTATCTTTTGTCTTACAGAAGCTTTGCAACTTTATGAGGTCCCATTTGTCAATATTTGATCTTACAGCACAAGCCTTTGCTGTTTTGTTCAGGAATTTTCCCCCAGTGCCCATATCTTCAAGGCTTTCCCCCACTTTCTCCTCTATAAGTTTCAGTGTCTCTGGTTTTATGTGGAGGTCCTTCAACCACTTAGACTTGACCTTAGTACAAGGAGATAAGAATGGATCAATTCCCAGTCTTCTACATGATAGCTGCCAGTTGTGCCAGCACCATTTGTTGAAAAAGCTGTCTTTTTTCCACTGGATAGTTTTAGCTCCCTTGTCAAAGATCAGGTGACCATAGGTGTGTGAATTCATTTCTGGGTCTTCGATCCTATTCCATTGATCTACCTATCTGTTGCTGTACCAGTACCATGCAGTTTTTATTACGATTGCTCTGTAGTACAGCTTGAGGTCAGGAATGGTGATTTCACCAGAGGTTCTTTTATTGTTGAGAAGAGTTTTTGCTAGTGTAGGTCTTTTGTTATTCCAGATGAACTTGCTAATTGGCTTTTCTAGATCCTTGAAGAATTGAGTTGGAATTTTGATGGGGATTGCATTGAATCTGTAGATAGCTTTAGGCAAGATAGCCATTTTTACTATATTGATTCTACCAATCCATGAGCATGGGAGATCCTTCCATCTTCTGAGGTCTTCCTCAATTTCTTTCTTCAGAGACTTGAAGTTCTTGTCATACAAATCTTTCACTTCCTTCGTAAGAGTCACACCAAGATATTTTATATTGTTAGTGACTATTGTGAAGGGTGATGTTTCCCTGATCTCTTTCACAGTCAGTTTATCCTTTGTATAGAGAAAGGCCATCGATTTGTTTGAGTTAATTCTATATCCAGCTATTGCACTGAAGCTGTTTATCAGGTTTAGGAGTTCTCTGGTGGAGTTTTGGGGTCACTTATATATACTATCATATCATCTGCAAATAGCAATAATTTGAGTTCTTCCTTTCCAATTTGTATCCCCTTGACCTACTTTTGTTGTGGAATTGCTCTGGCTAGGACTTCAAGTACTATATTGAATAGGTAGGGAGAAAGTGGGCAGCCTTGTCTGGTCCCTGATTTTAGTGGGATTGCTTCCAGTTTCTCTCCATTTATTTTGATGTTGGCCACTGGTTTGCTGTAGATTGCTTTTATCATGTTTAGGTAAGGGCCTTGATAAGGACTAGAAAGGTTCTGGAAATAGTACTTACCCACAACCTAAAACAGTTTACGAAAGAGTCGTAGATAGGAGATGATCATGTGGTTTTTATCTTTGAGTTTGTTTATAGAGTGTATTACGTTGATGGATTTCCGTATATTAAACCATCCCTGCATTCCTGGGATGAAGCCTACTTGGTCATGATGGATGATCGTTTTGATGTGTTCTTGGATTCGGTTGGCGAGAATTTTGAGTATTTTTGCGTTGATATTCATAAGGGAAATTGGTCTGAAGTTCTCTATCTTTGTTGTGTCTTTATGTGGTTTAGGTATCAGAGTAATTGTGGCTTCATAGAATGAATTGGGTAGTGTACCTTCAGATTCTATTTTGTTGAATACTTTGAGCAGAACTGGAACTAGTTCTTCTTTGAAGGTGATAGAACTCTGCACTAAACCCATCTGGTCCTGGGCTTTTTTTTGGTTGGGAGACTATTAATGACTGCTTCTATTTCTTTAGGAGATATAGGGCTGTTTAGGTCATTAATCTGATCCTGGTTTAACTTTGGAACTTGGTATCTGTCTAGAAATTTATCCATTTCATCCAGATTTTCCAGTTTTTTTGATTATAACCTTTTGTAGAAGGATCTGATGGTGTTTTGAATTTCCTCGGGATCTGTTGTTATGTCTCCCTTTTCATTTCTGATTTTGTTAATTCGGATGCTATCCCTGTGCCCTCTAGTTAGTCTGGCCAAGGGTTTGTCTATCTTGTTGACTTTTTCAAAGAACCAGTCCTGGTTTGATTGATTCTTTGGATAGTTCTTTTTGTTTCCACATGGTTGATTTCACCCCTGAGTTTGATTATTTCCTGCCCTCTACTCCTCTTAGGTGGCTTTGTTTCCATTTGTTCTAGAGCTTGCAGATGTGCTGCCAAGCTACTGGTGTAAGCTCTCTCCAATTTTTTTTTTTTTTTTTTTTTTTTTTTTTTTTTTTTTTTTTTTTTTTTTTTTTTTTTTTTTTTTTTTTTGTAGGAACTCTGAGGTATGAGTTTACCTCTCAGGAATGCTTTCATTGTGTCCCATAAGTTTGGGTATGTTGTGGCTTCATTTTTATTAAACTCTAGAAAGTCTTTAATTTTTTTCTTTATTTCTTCCTTGACCAAGGTATCTTTGAGTAGAATGTTGTTCAGTTTCCACGTGAATGATGGTGTTCTGCTACTTATGTTGTTATTGAAGAGCAGCCTTAGTCCATGGTGATCTGATAGGATGCATGGGACAATTTCAGTATTTTTTAGTCTGTTGAGGCCTGTTTTGTGGCCAATTATGTGATCAATTTTGGAGAAGGTGCCATGAGGTGCTGAGAAAAAGGTATATCCTTTTGTTTTAGGATGAAATATTCTGTAGATATCTGTTAAGTCCATTACAAAGTATCGAAGGCAATCAAGCTGACTCAGAGACAAATCAAAGACAAAGGTCCTAGACAGGTAACTACTCTCACGGGTGTTGAAGTCTCCCACTATTATTGTGTGAGATGCAATGTGTGTTTTAAGCTTTACTAAAGTTTCTTTAATGAAAGTGGCTGCCCTTGCATTTGGAGCATAGATATTCAGAATTGAAAGTTACTCTTGGAAGATTTTGCCTTTGATGAGTATAAAGTGCCCCTCTTTGTCTCTTTTGATAATTTTGGGTTGAAAGTCTATTTTATTCGATATTAGAATGGCTACCCCAGCTTTTTTCTTTGGGCCGTTTGCTTGGAATATTGTTTTCCAGCCTTTCACTCTGAGGTAGTGTCTGTCTTTTTTCCTGAGGTGTGTTTTTTGTAGACAGCAAAATGTTGGGTCTTGTTTGTGTAGCCAGTCTGATAGTCTATGTCTTTTTATTGGAGAATTGAGTCCATTGATATTAAGCGATATTAAGGAACAGTAATTGTTGCTTCCTGTCATTTTTGTTTTTAGAGTTGGGATTCTGTTCTTGTGGCTGTCTTCTTTTAGGTTTGTTGTAGGATTCCTTTCTTGCTTTTTCTAGGGCATAGTTTCCGTCCTTGTATTGTTGTCTTTCTGTTATTATCCTTTGAAGGGCTGGATTCGTGGAAAGATATTGTGTGAATTTGAATTTGTCGTGGAATACTTTGGTTTCTCTGTCTATGGTAAATGAGAGTTTTGCTGGGTATAGTAGTCTGGGCTGGCATTTGTGTTGTCTTAGTGTCTGTATAATCTCTGTCCATGATCTTCTGGCTTTCATAGTCTCTGGTGAGAAGTCTGGAGTAATTCTGATAGGCCTGCCTTTATATGTTACTTGACCTTTTTCCCTTACTGCTTTTAATATTCTGTCTTTATTTAGTGCGTTTGTTGTTCTGATTATTATGTGTTGGGAGGAATATCTGTTCTGGTCCAGCCTATTTGGAGTTCTGTAGGCTTCTTGTATGTTTATGGGCATCTCATTCTTTAGGTATGGAAAGTTTTCTTCTATAATTTTGTTGAAGATATTTGCTGGCCCTTTAGTTTGTGAGTCTTCCTTCTCATCTACTCCTATTATCCTTAGGTTTGGTCTTTTCATTGCATCCTGGATTTCCTGGATATTTTGCGTTAGGATCTTTTTGCATTTAGCATTTTCTTTGATTGTCGTGTCTATGCTCCCTATAGAATCTTCTGTGCCTGAGATTCTCTCTTCTATCTCTTGTATTCTGTTGCTGATGCTCATATCTATGGTTCCTGATTTTTTTCCTATGGTTTCTATCTCCAGGGTTATCTCCTTTTGGTTTTTCTTAATTGTTTCAACTTCCATTTTTAGGTCCTGGATGAATTCAATCGCCTGTTTGGTATTATTTTTCTGTATCTCTCTAAGTTGTTTATCTGAGATTTCCTGCATTTCCTTCTTATAGTCCTCCATCATCATCATGACTAGTGACTTTATATCCATGTCCTGCTTTTCTGGTGTGCTGTTGTATCTAGGACTTGATGTGGTGGGTGAGTTTGGATCTGGTGATGCCAAGTACCCTTGGATTCTGTTGCTTCTGTTCTTATGCTTGCCTCCTGCCATCTCTGCCCGAGGTGACCTGGTGTTGGTGCAGACCAGAAAGGATCCGCTGTTCTGCCCTGGGCCTTTATCAATCTCCTGGCTAGTGTCTCAAGTTCCAGGAGATTGGGCTGGAACAGAGGCTGTGTTCCCCTGCTCACCTCAGGTCCCGAGATAGCTTGGGGAGTCCCGAATGAACCTAGGAGAGTGCACAGTGCCTGCAGCCCGAGCCTAAGATGATCTTAAGATGTGATCTTAAAGTCCTGGGGTGTGGGGAGCACAGTAAAGGCCCTAGCTGTGTCCGCTGGGCTCAGAGGAAAGATGGCCTTGTCCTCAGTTTTAAGGCACCTGTTAGAACTTGCTATACTTGTTTGGCCTTTGTGGGAGGCTGTATGTTCTGCTCTGGTGGCTGTCTTTCCTTTGGTTTACTTGCGAGGCCTGCCAGATACTGTCCATGGAGAGCAGAGTGACAGGTGTCAGACGATTGGGGGAAATAACATATTTGCTTGAATTAAATTTCTCACTTGTCTTGTGTTTTTATTCTATCGTTTTATTGTGGTAGTGGGATACATTATTATACAGTGAAGCAAGACTGCCTTTACTTTCCTTCGTGTATAATATTTAGTTTTTTTTTAATGGGACATTTTTAGAAGGAAAATACAATGGATCTTTAAATAAACTTTTTATTGATTCTTTGTGGTTTCACATCATGCACTCCAATCCCACTCATCTCTCAGTCCCTTTGTAATTACCCTCTGCCCTTGTCACCTCCTCCTAAAGAAAACAAAACAAAAATAAAAATATAAACAAAAGAAAAAAAGTTTAGAAAACATCTCTTGTCATGGACACTGTAGTGTGTTACAGTGTGTCCCACAGTATACACTTCTGTCCACATGTTTTTGCTTGCAAATGTTTATTGCATTGAGCCATTGGTCTTTTTGGAGGCTATCAGTACTGGACACTATCAGTATTGGATCTTCACTGGGACTCCTCTTATAGATCTTGTTATTGCCCTGTGTTGTGAGTTCCTGCAGCTTTGGATCAGTAGGACTAGATTATTCACACACTCTGGTAGTTCATCTATGAGGTAGATGCTGGAGTAGGCTAACTCAAAGCCCTGGATCTGGGCCTAGGTGGTAGCTGACTTCCTCAGCTTGCCAGATCTCCTGCACCTGCACCACTAGGGGGAGCTCTCCAGCATTACTTGAGCCAGTTCACACAGTGCTGCCAATGACAAGGGGCAGAGTCAGCTCTTGTGTTCTCATGCCCCTGGGACAGCTCATCTTCAACCATAGGACTAGAGACAGCTCTGCTGTTCTAGAGAACAGTTATTTCCAGCTTCTGGCTATTATAACTAAGGCTGCTATGAACATTGTGGAGCATGTGTCCTTATTATATGTTGGAACATCTTCTGGGTATATGCCCAGGAGTGATATTGCTGGATCCTCCAGCAGTACTATGTCCAATTTTCTGAGGAACCACCAAACTGATTTCCAGAGTGGTTGTACCAGCTTGCAGTCCCACCATCAGTAGAGGAGTGTTTCTCTTTCTCCACATCCTTGTGAGCATCTGTTGTAACCTGAGTTTTTGATCTAAGCCATTCTGACTAGTGTGAGGTGGAATCTTAGGGTTGTTTTATTTGCATTTCCCTGATGTTGAACATTTCTTTAGGTGCTTCTCAGCTATTCAGTATTCCTCAGTTGCCAGTTCTCTGTTTAGCTCTGTACCCCATTTTAAAAATAGTGTTATTTGGTTCTCTGGAGTCTAACTTTGTATATACCAGATATTAGTCCTCAATCAGATGTAGGGTTGGTAAAGAACTTTTCCCAGTTTGTTGGTTGTGATTTTTTTCTATTGACACTGTCCTTTGCCTTATAGAAGCTTTGTACTTTTATGAGGTCCGATTTGTCAATTCTTGATCTTAGAGCATAAGCTGTTGGTGGTTTGTTCAGGAAAATTTCCCCTGTGCCCATGTGCTCGAGGCTCTACCCCACTTTCTTTTCTCATTGTTTCAGTGTATCTGGTTTTATATGGAGGTCCTTGATCCACTTGGACTTGAGCTTTGTACAAGGAGATAAGAATGGATTAATTTGCTTTCTTCTACATGTTGATCACCAGTTGAACCAGCACCATTTGTTGAAAATGCTGTCTTTTTTCCACTGGATGGTTTTAACCCCTTTGTCAAAGATCAAGTGATTGTATGTGTGTGGGTTCATTTCTGGGTCTTCAATTCTATTCCATTGATCTATCTGCCTGTCACTGTATCAATACCATGCAGTTTTTGCTCTGTAGTACAGCTTGAGGTTCGGGATACTGATTCCCCAAGAAGTTCTTTTATTGTTGAGAATAGTTTTCGCTCTCCTGGGTTTTTGGTTATTCCAGATGAATTTGAGAATTACTCTTTCTAACTCTATGAAGAATTGAGTTAGAATTTTGATGGGGATTGCATGGAATCTATAGATTACTTTCAGCAAGATGGCCATTTTTACAATATTAATTCTTCCAGTCCATGAGCCTGGGAGATTTGTCCATCTTCTGAGGTCTTCTTTGATTTCTTTCTTCAGAGATTTGAAGTTCTTGTCATGGAGATCTTTCACTTGTTTGGTTAGAGTCACACCAAGATACTTTATATTGTTTGTGACTATTGGGAACGGTATTGTTTCCCTAATTTGTTTTTCAGCCTGTTTGTCCTTTAAGTAGAGGAAGGCTACTGATTTGTTTGAGTTAATTTTATATGAGGCCACTTTGTTGAAGTTGTTTATCAGCTTTTAGGAGTTCTCTGGTGAGTTTTTGAGGTCACTTAAATATACTACATATCATCTGCAAATAGTCATAGTTTGACTTTTTTCTTTCCAATTTATATCCCTGTGATCTCCTTTTGTTGTCTAATTGCTCTAGCTAGAACTTCAAGTACTATAGTGAATAGGTAGGGAGAAAGAGGGCATCCTTGTCTAGTCCCTGAGTTTAGTGGGATTGCTTCAAGTTTCTATCTATTTAGTTTGATGTTGGCTACTGGTTTGCTGTATATTGCTTTTACTATGTTTAGGTATGGGCCTTGAATTCCTGATCAAGACCTTACCATGTAGTGATGTTGAATTTTGTCAAATGCTTTTCAGCATCTAATGGAAAGATCATGTGGTTTTTTTTCTTTGAGTTTGTTTATGTAGTAGATTACATTGATAGATCCCTGCATCTCTAGGACGAAGCCTATTTGATTGTGGTGAATGATCGTTTTGATATGTTCTTGGATTCAGTTTGCGAGAATTTTATTGAGTACTTTTGCATCAATATTCATAAGGGAAATTGGTCTGAATTTTTTTTCTTTGTTGGGTCTTTGTGTGGTTTTGGTATCAGGGTAATTGCTGCTTCATAGATTGAATTAGGTAGTGTTCCTTCTGTTTCTATTTTGTGGAATAGTTTGAAGAGTATTGATATTAGATCTTCTCTGAAGGTCTGTAAGAATTTTGCACTGAAACCATCCTGTCCTGGGCGTTTTTTGGCTGGGAGACTTATTGACTGCTTCTATTTCTTTAGGGGTTATGGGACTGTTTAGATGGTTTATCTGATCCTGATTTAACTTTGGTATTTGGTATCTGTCTAGAAAATTATCCATTTCATCCAGATTTCCAAGTTTTGTTCATTATAGGCTTTTGTAGTAGGATCTGATGACCTTTTGTATTTCCTCAATTTCTGTTGTTATATCTCCCTTTTCATTTCTGATTTTGTTAATTTGGATATTGTTTCTGTGTCCTCTAATTAGTCTGGCTAAGCGTTTATCTCGCTTGTTGATTTTCTCAAAGAACCAGCTCCTGGTTTTGTTGATTCCTTTATTTCAGCCCTGAGTTTGATTATTTCCTGTTGTCTACTCCTCTTAGGTGAATTTGCTTCCTTTTGCTCTAGAGCTTTTAGGTGTGCTGTTAAACTGCTCATGTATGCTTTCTCCATTTTCTTTTTGGAATCACTCTGAGCTATGAGTTTTCCTCTTAGCACTCCTTTCGTTGTATCCCATAAGTTTGGGTATGTTGTACCTTCATTTTCATTAAATTCTAAAGAGTCTTTATTTTTTTACATTTTCCTCGACCAAGTTATCATTGAGTAGAACGTTGTTTATTTTCCATGTGTATGTGGGCTTCCTGTTGTTTTTGTTGCTATTGAAGACCAGCCTTAATCCATAGTGATCTGATAGGAGGCATGGGATTATTTCAATCTTCTTATATCTGTTGAAGTCTGTTTTGTGACTGATTATATGGTCAGTTTTGGAGAAGGTACCATGAGGTGCTGAGAAGGTATATTCTTTTGATTTAGGATGAAATGTTCTATAGATATTTGTTAAATCCATTTGGTCCATTACTTCTATTAGTTTTACTGTGTCTTTCTTTAGTTTCTGTTTCCATGATCTGTCCATTGCTGAGAGTGGGGTGTTGAAATCTCCCACTATTATTGTGTTCGGTGAAATGTGTGCTTTGAACTTTAGTAAAGTTTTTTTTTTTGTTTTTTTTTTTGTTTGTTTTTTTTTTTGTTTTGTTTTGTTTTTTGAGACAAGGTTTCTCTGTCTAGCCCTGGCTGTCCTGGAACTCACTTTGTAGACCAGGCTGGCCTCGAACTCAGAAATTCGCCTGCCTCTGCCTCCTGAGTGCTGGGATTAAAGGCGTGCGCCACCACGCCCGGCCTTAGTAAAGTTTCTTTAATGAATGTGGATTCCCTTGTATTTGGAGCAGAGATGTTCAGAATTGAGAGTTCATCTTGGTAGATTTTAACCTTTGATGAGTATGAAGTGTCCTTCCTTGTCTTTTTTGATAACTTGAAGTTGAAAGTCAATTTTATTCGATATTAGAATGGCTCCTCCAGCTTGTTCTTGGGACCATTTGCTTAGAAATTGTTTACCAGCCTTTTACTCTGAGGTAGTATCTGTCTTTGTCCCTGAGGTGGGTTTCCTGTATGCAGCAAAAGTTTGGTCCTGTTTATGTAGCCAGTATGTTAGTCTATATCTTTTTATTGGGGAATTGAGTCAGTTGATGTTAAGAGATATTATGGAAGCTAGGCGCTGGTGGCTCACGCTTTTAATCTCAGCACTTGGGAGGCAGAGGCAGGTGAATTTCTGAGTTTGAGGCCAGCCTGGTCTACAAAGTGAGTTCCAGGACAGCCAGTACTATACAGAGAAACCCTGTCTCAGAACCCCCCCCCCCAAAAAAAAAGAGAGATTATGGAATAGTGATTGTTGCTTTCTGTTAATTTTGATGTTATTTTTATGTTTATGTGGTTATCTTTTCAGTTTGTTGAAACAAGATTATTTTCTTGCTTTTTCTAGGGTGTAGTTTTCCTCCTTGTGTTGGCGTTTTCTATTATCCTTTGAAGGGTGTGATTTGTGGAAAGATACTGTGTAAATTTGGTTTTGTTATGGAATATCTTGGTTTCTCCATCTATGGTAATTGAGAGTTTTGCTGGGTATAGTAGTCTGGGCTGTCATTTATGTTTCCTTAGGGTCTATATGAGATCTGCCCAGGATCTTCTAGCTTTCATAGTCTCTGTTGAGAAGTCTGGTGTAATTCTTAGAGGTCTGCCTTTATATGTTACTTGACCTTTTTCCCTTACTGCCTTGTTTTGTTTAGTTTAGTTTTGTTTTGTTTTTTCGAGACAGGGTTTCTCTGTATAGTCTTGGCTGTCCTGGAGCTCACTTTGTAGACCAAGCTGGCCTCGAACTCAGAAATCTGCCTGCCTCTGCCTCCAGAGTGCTGGGATTAAAGGCATGCACCACCACACCTGGCTCCCTTACTGCTTTTAATATTCTTTCTTTATTTTCTGCATTTGGTGTTTTGATTATTATGTGACAGGAGGGAGGAATTTCTTTTCAGGTCTAATCTATTTGGAGTTCTGTAGGCTTCTTGTATGTTCATGGATATCTTTTTCTTTAAGTTACGGAAGTTTTCTTCTATAATTTTGTTGATATTTACTGGCCCTTTATGTTGGGAATTTTTGCTTTCTTCTTTACCTATTTTCCTTAGGTTTGGTCTTCTCATTGTGTCCTGGATTTCCAGACTGTTTTGAGTTAGAATCTTTTTGCATTTTTTTATTTTCTTTGAGTGTTGTGTCAATATTTTCTATGGAATCTTCTACTCCTGAGATTCTGTCTTCTGTCTCTTATATTCTGTTGGTGATCTTTGCATCTATGACTCCTGATCTCTTTCCTAGGTTTTCTATTTCTAGGGTTGTCTCCCTTTGTGATTTCTTTATTGTTTTTATTTTCATTTTTACATCTTGGATGGTTAAGTTTAGTTCCTTCTCTTGTTTTGTTGTGTTTTCCTGTAATTCTTTTAGGGCTTTGTTGTTTCCTCTTTCATGTCTCCTACCTGTTGTTACTTGTGTTCTCTTGTATTTCTTTAAGGGAGTTATTTATGTCTTTCTTAAAGTCCTATATTGTCGTCATGAAATGTGATTTTTAAATCCATATCTTCCTTTTTTTTTTTTTTTTTTGGTTTTCAAAATAGGGTTTCTCTGTATAGCCCCTGGCTGTCCTGGAACTCACTTTTTAGACCAGGCTGGCCTCGAACTCAGAAATCTGCCTGCCTCTGCCTCCAGAGTGTTGGGATTAAAGGCGTGCGCCACCACGCCTGGCAGTACTGGGTTCTGATGATTCAATGGAGCCTTAGTTTCTGTTGCTTTTTGTTCTTGCCCTTGCCCTTTGCCATCTGGTTACCTTTGGTCTTGCTGGTCTTGCTGTGTCTGACTGTCTCTTGTCTGTCCTGCAAGCCTGTATGTCAGTACTCCTGGGAGACCAGTTTTCTCCTGGAGGAATTTAGGTATGGGGATCTGTGGTACAGGGTCAGCTCTGGGGTGCAGACAGAAACCAGCAGGATCCTGTCCCCAGCTGTTCTTTAGTTCCTGTTTCCTTATGTCTCTGGGCGGGACCCTCTTGGGTCAGGAATTTGAAGAGAAGTGGTGGTCTTACCTGTGCTCACAGGTGTGTTTGCACTCCTGGGAGACCAGCTATCTCCTGATGGTATTTGTGTATGTAGCTCTGTCTCACAGGATCAGCTCTGGGCACAGACCTGTACCAGGCAGCTCCTCAGTTCTTGTGTCCTGAGTGTTCTGGGCATGTTCCTCTGAGCAGCAGTAGTGGTCCTACTAGTGGTCCTACTTGTGCTCATAGGCCTGTCCACACTCCTCGGAGGCTTGCTCTCTCCTGGTGCTATATGGGTATGGAGCCCTGTGGCAGAGGATCGGCTCCAGGAGCAGACAGAAATTGAAATCGGAATACTTCTGTCCCAGTCCTCCTCTAGGTTCCAGTGTCCTGAGGGTTCTGGGGTTTCCTCTGAGCAGCAGTGGTGGTCCTATGCTCACAGGCCTGTCTGCACTCCTGGAAGGATAGCTCTCTCCTAGTGCCACCTGGGTATGGAGCCTTGTGGCCAGATTTAACATTTTTGTAAAACTTATTTTCATGTTGATGTACCAACTCTAGTGTAACTAGGATTTCATAGACCTCTGGTGATAGGAGTGAGCAGAAATCTCAACCTATTTTAAACCTTTACACATCTAAGGATAGAACTGATTTTTATCACTAGTCTGTATATTATCAGTGAGAAGTTTAAATTTTATCCCCTGTTTCTACTGTATTGGGACAAAACCCTTTATTTCACATTTTGACTAGGTCATTCTTTTGCAAGACACCTTGGATTGGTGCCTCTGTTTGGGACTCCCAAGTTCTCTATTTTTCTAAGTAAACCAGAGCCAGCCTTTCTATTTGTCCATCTCTTAAGGGTCAAGTAGCAGGGAAAGAGCTGATTTAAACAGTGTGCTAATTCTGTGTAATGCTTTTCTTTCAGAACAAGGGTAGTGGGTTGATTTGAACATTGTCTCCAGAGTTCTAGAATATCAGCTTACCTAACCATTGGTCACTCAAAAGTTTGTCTTATAAAGTAAAAATCACTTAAATCCCAATACAGGACTTATGCCCTGTCTTGATTATTGAGTTCTTAGATAAAAGACACACATAGCCTTTATATTCTCAATGTTCATTAAGCAGCATAATAACTGGGCAGCTGCCTACGCTCCATGTTGTTAGAATCTATTTCCCCATTGATAACCCAAGTTATTACTTATTATGTTTCATCTGTGCTGCTCTTAGCTCCAACTGGGCATCCTTTAGGGCCATGCTTTCCTCTCTCTCAACCCATGGCTGCTCCCTTCTTCCTCCTGCACATTCTTTCTTCATTCCATTGTGGAGTCTTCTCCCTCTTCCTCCTCAGGTCTTCTCTGCTTCAAGCCCACTAACCACAACCCCATCTATGTCCCTCTGCCCAGTTATCGATATTGGCATCTTTATTTACCAATCACAATTAACTGAGGGCAGGATCACTCAGTGTCTTGCATGAGGACTCCTTTTTCTTTGAGGTAACCAGATTTAGGGGCCCCAAATTAGTATTAGAATATAAGCAGTATTAGACCAACCCACTACAGAGAGCTTCTCATTTATGAAAACAGTATAGTAATTTCTGTATATTGTCTGTACTTTTTGTTTTGAGAATATTTTTTGAATTATGAAATCATTTCAGAATATGGTTGCTACTATTTTCCTCCTCCTAAACAGAGGTTCTCAATAAGAGCAGACTCATTATAGTGCTATGTGACCTGGCAGTATGCCTATGCCTGGAAGCATAAAGGTCTGGAACAAGTTACTGCTCTCCTTTATAGAATTGGAGGTACTCACTTTTCCAGAAGAGAGACAGCAAGATCTAGCTCATGACTCTTTGCTATGTGACTGGCAACTTGCTTATTATTGTGCATAAACCAGGTTGTTACTGTTAATATTGCAGTTTGGTGATCTTGGAGAAGTATATTCTGTTCAGTCTGCTTGTTAATGATCTTTTAAACTATGTAACTCCATGCTCCAAAGCAGATGATGTAGAAGAGGAAGCCAGAGTCCTAAGTACCCAGAGAGGTTCTCCTGTCCCTGCAGAAGGTCAGTTCTAGCTAGCTGTGACTATTCAAGAATAAAATCCAGTGTTCCTAGGTGCCTTCAACTTCACAAATGCTAACTATTCAGGGATGTATATGAATTGTCCCAATTTCTTCAAGTTCACATTGTAAGACTCAGGGGACCCTTAGCTTACTGGGGACCCCCTGAGTGAACCACATGGAGCTGAAATAGATGAAAAAGCAAGAGGAATTTATTGTTCCAGTGCACTGGGGTCGTCCAGAGGCAGAGACCCCCCAGCACCAGTTCAGCAAGTTTTTATATGGTTCCCAAGGGTAGAACAGAGCATCAGCAACTAGGCACGCTATGACTGGCGGAACAGTGCACCCTTTAAACTGATTGGTCTTTAGGGAATGAGGTGACAAGGTATTCCCTTGTCAGAAGGTGAGCCAAGGTAAGTCCTGAAGACTGTGTTCCTACCAGCAGATCCATTCCTGCCGTGTGGGCTGAGAAATGCTAAATAGCCTCTCTCTTCTGGAGGGGTGAGTGTTTCATGACCTTCCCAAAGTTCCTATGCTGACCTTTTCAACATCAAGTTCAAATGGCGCAAAAATCAAAAGTGAAAAACTTACCTGCTGTCTCTCTTAGGCTTCCAGAGCTTTAAGGTGCTTTCTCAGGTCTTACCCTGGTTTTTGGAATTCTTGGCTTGTAAACATTGCTACATTTGTAGTCATGACAGAGTAAAACCCTTGTTCCAACATTTAAAAAGTTTTTTGAGCTCATAATATAATCACATAATTTTCCTCTATTGAAAACTTCCCATGTTCTTTCTAATTTATGGGCTCTTTTTCCACTAATTGTTGTTACATATGGAGATGAACCAAATTTTTTTTACTGTAGTGAGAATTTTACATAATTTACACATTTTTAAAGTATTGTTATACTTAAAAGTATTGAAATAATGAGTCATGGTGATCAAAACTTTTAAAAAGTGCAGCTGATAAATGGATTACATGCCTATAATGATACAAAAATAGGTAGTAAATTACTAGTATTGTGATCTCATAAGCCCTGACTTCTGTTTTGCCATCTCTAATAGTATTTACTTATATTAGTTTGTTTCTCATTGCACAGAGAAGTGTCTGGAGTGGAGGGGAAACCTTAAGGAAGGTTTGATTATGGCCTACTGTTTGAAAAGATAAAATCTGTCACGGTATGGAAGGCAGGGTGGTGGGACCATGTAGTGAATGGTCCCATTGCTTCTACAGTCAGGAATCAGAGGTCAATCCTGGTTTTTAGCTGACCTCCGATTTTGGGTCTTTTTATTCAGTCTGGAACCTTATTCCATGGGATGGCGACTTGCATATTGAGAATAGTATTCCCTCTTTTGCTAAACTTCTCGGGAAACATCCTTTTGGATATGCCCAAAGATGAGGCCCAGGCACTTCAAATCTAGTCAGGTTCACAGTGAAGATAAACTATCATGATTCCTTTAGAAGTCACCATAATATTTATGTGACGTTATAGGATGAAAAATGTTTGTTTTTTTTTTTTTAAAAAATAGGAATAAATTATTGCTTTTTAAAGAATTTTGTTCAAGTCAGGCATAGTGACATATTTCTCTTGTCTCAACCTGTGAGGGGTCTGAGGCAGAACACTTGTGTTCAGAATTTCAAGGCAAGCCTAGGCAATTAAGTGAGACTCTGTCTCTTTAAAACAACAATGATGGCAACAACAACAAAAACAAAACCAGTTCATCATAGACTGATTGCCTTTATCTGAGTATTAGTTACATAGACACAGAACGAGCTCACAAAGATGCCACTTTGATGGCTCTGTGGTATACTCTGCTTCTTGGGCAGGGTCTGGATGGAGACAGTCATTCATTGTTTCAGAAAAGGTTACAGGAAATGTCCGGTAGAGTTGTGGTTCTCAAAGATTGGTCCCTTAGCAATTAGCAGCAGCACCCAAGAAACTCCTGTGGATCTGTGTACATTCTTTGTTTACCTCTACTCTCTGAATTAACTTGGGGAGGAGCCTATGGAGTGCTCACAAAAAGGGACCTAAAGCCGGGCGTGGTGGCGTACGCCTTTAATCCCAGCACTCTGGAGGCAGAGGCAGGCGGATTTCTGAGTTCGAGGCCAACCTGGTCTACAAAGTGAGTTCCAGGACAGCCAGGGCTATAAAGAGAAACCCTGTCTCGAAAAACCAAAAAAAAAAAAAAAAGGGACCTAGCATGACTGCACTCTGACCCAGCAAGCACCTGAAAGAGTCAAAGGCAGATATTTGCACACAACCAGTGGACAGAAGCAGCTGACCTCTGTTGTTAAATTAGGGAAGTCTGGAAGAAACTGAGGAGAAGGGTGACCTTGTAGGAGGACCAGTAGTCTCAATTAGCCTGGATCCCTGAGATCTATCCAACACGGAACCAACTAACAGACAGCATAAACCAGCTGATATGAGGCTCTCAACACACATACAGTGAAGGACTGCCAGGTCTGTGTTCATTCAGAGATGATATACCTAATCCTCTAGAAACTGGAGACCCCAGGGAGTTTAGAGGTCAGGTGGGGTTGGGATTGTGGACATCCACATGGAGACAGGGGGTGGGGAGGAGATATGGGATGTGGAACAGTGGGAGGGTAGGGGGGCTGTAGGGGGAGGAATAAAATATGGAGTGTAAAAAATAAATTAATTAATAAAAAAGAAAAAAAAAAGAATAATCTGATCCTTTAAGCTACACTTACATATCAGACTGAAAAGAATAAAATTCAATTAAAAAAAAAACCAACCAAACAAATAAACAAAAAACCCCAACAAGATCTGTAGGTGATTGTTGAGGTTTAGTCTGTATTGTAATGCTAAATTCTGTATCTAAGGGTTTGGTTGCCTCTAATGAATTCTCACTATGCCAGCTTTTGTTGTGCAAATCTTCCTCCTTAATTTAAAACTATTGGTTGAATAAAGATGCCTACAGCCTGTATCTGGGCAGAAGAGAGTTAGACAGGGTTTCTGTTCCTGGGGCTAGGACTCTGAGGAGAGACCAGACAGGGAGAGCCAGAGAGGAGGAAGAAGGGAGAATAATCCTTGAAGGAGGTGGATAGTGAGAGCATGTCTCTGAGGCCAGCCAGTTGGAATAGGAGTGGCCAGGTGGAACATGCCCCTTATAGATAGTATTTTCCCAGTTTTCCATCTAATATAAATGAAAATATACATTTTTATGGTCTCTTTTCTTACTTTATGCTTCTTTTGTTCTGTTTTTTTAAAATCTCTTTTTCATTTATATACATTTTTTTTCTTTTTTTTGGAATCCTAAGTCTAACTTAAATATTAAATAAATTGACTTGAATTTATTTAGTTACTATTATTTAAACAGTTACTTCATTCTCAATTAGACCAGAGTAGATAGCCTAGTTTATTAATTTTTCTTCTTCTAGGTAAAGAAAGACGAAAGATGATAAGAATGAGTAAGAGAGCAGAACTTGAGCATGTTGGAGTGTGGGTATGCTGCTTAGTTTTTTTGTCAGTCTGACAAAAAATTGACAGAATCTCAACTGAGAAAAGGCCTCAATCATATTGGCCTAGTAGGCAAATCTATGGAGTATTTTCATGAGTTAATGATTAATGTTGGATAATGCCACCCCCAGGCAGGAGGTCTTGTGTTCTACAAGAAAGGAGGCCAAGCAAACCAGTAAGCAACATTCCTCTTGACCTTGTTTTAGTTTCTGCCTTCAGGTTCTTGCTTGAGTTCCTACTCTGACTTCCTTTCATGATAGAGTATAACTTGGGATATGTAACCTAAATAAGGTGCTTTCTCTCCAATTTGCTTTTAGTCATGGTGAGTTTTTTTGGGGGGGGGGCTTGGGGCATGTTGGGACGTGATTTTTTTTTTTTGTGTAGCCCTGGCTTTCTGGGAACTTGATCTGTACCTTCCAAGTACTGGGATTAAAGGTGTGTGCCACCACATCCAGATTTGATTATTGAGCTGTATCACAGCAATACAACACAAATTAGGACAGTAGGCAAAAGAAGTTCTTTAGCTTCCTGTGTTTATACCATAAGATGCTATGGGATATAGTAGAGAGAGGGCATCACANGCTTGAGCAGGGAACTGAGCAGAGATTTCATGTTGGGTCAGGAAAGTAAAGGATCCCTGATACTGAGAGTATGATACTTGTATGAGACTATTTGGTGTGTTTGAGGTGTTGAGTTTGAGCCCTGGGCAAGAGAATACTAACTGAGCCCTGAGATAAGGCATGTTATAGCTCTACCTGGAGAGAACATGGAACACAGTATCTCTCTCTAGGAATGTATGGGATGGTGCAAGTGGGCATACAGACATAAAGAAAGAAAACAGCAAGAGGTCACATTAGTGGATCATTTCTAATGATCTTATTTTAGAAATAAGGACTATTTGAGAATGAAGAGGAAGATTGAATTATTAATATTTATAATCAGTGAAGGAGTTTCAGTTCCATTTGATATAAGAAGAAAACAATAAATTACAAATAAAATGCCTACTTAATGGCTGAAATCCTGGAGTACTCTCTACTAGGTAGTATAGTAGAGATCTTAGATAACAAAAGTTAATAATTTTTTATTTTATCATGTGAAATTGAGATATACAAATATGTATCAGTATAAATGTCTTTGGCACATTTGCAAAGATAAATGGATTAAAGCTAAAAGAAATAGAGGCATAGGTGTGAGAATTACCTATAATTTTTGTGGTTATATCACTTCTTTTCTCCTCCTCCTCCTCCTCTTCTTCTTCTTTTTTTTTTTTTTTTTTTTTTTTTTTTTTTTTTTTTTTTTTTTTTTTTTTTTTTTTTTTTTTTTTTTTTTTTTTTTTTTTTTTTTTTTTTTTTTTTTGAGACAACCTCTCTTTACATAGCCATGGCTGTTGTTGAACTCACTATGTAAACCAGTTTGGCCTTGAAGTCACAGAGATCTGGCTGCCTCTGCCTCCTGAGTACTGAAATTAAAGGCCATTTGTGTGTTACCCACTTTCTACTATGTGTAGAAAGATTTTTTTTGTCTTGAGTTCAGTGTAGTTTACTACTGTAATTATATTTTGTTATATCTCACATTTGGTTTTCAGAAGGTACTTCATCTACACTGGATATGACCTAATCCCGTGAGCCTTTAGGTGTGTGTCTATAAGACTGGGGTTGATATTCTGTAGATGGTGTGAGGATGAAGGAGGCCCCACCATATATGACTGTTTCAGAGCATAGAGCAGACCTGGCAATTATCCAGGAAATTAATGGGACTTATGTCCTATTATGCCAAAGCTGGCCTTGGAATTTGGATTGTTCTCTAGAGTCTGTGAAGGAGAGCTAAACCCAATGAATAGTTTGATATCAGTTTTGTGGAATGCTGAGCAGAGGAACCACTAAAGTGAATCTCATTTCTAACTACATTTCTTTAAGCCTCTAAGTTTGTAGGAATTAGTCCCAGCTGTAGAAAAATTAATACAGAGCTTGTAAACAACTGTTGAAAAAGTATAGGCTGCACCTTCTGTCCACTTCCACCTGTACTCTCAAAGGGTCTATGTGCAAGCTCCCCCACTCTACAACCCTATCTCTCAGGAGGACTGCTCTAACCAGAGACACAGTGACAAAAGAAAGCCTGTTCCAACCAGGGTCACAGTAGACCTGCTCTAAACAGAGACACAGCTCTGCATGCCTCCCAGAAGGCCTGCTCTAACCTGGACACACCTTTCAGCCTGCCTCCTGGGAGGCCTGTTCTTATTCATGAAACCCAGGCCAGCTAACACCAGAGAAAACCAGATGGTGAAAGGCAAGCATCAGAGCATAATTAACAGAAGCCAATGCAATATGGCACCATAAGAACCCAGCTTTCCTACTACAGCAAGCCCTGGATATCCTAACACACCTGAAGGGCAAGATTCTGACCTAAATTCCATCTCATGAAGATGATGATGGAAGCCTTTATAGAGGATATAAATCATTTCTTTAAAGAACTACAGGAAAACACAATCAAACGGGTGAATGAAATGAACAAAATGGTACAAGACCTAAGAATGGAAATAGAAACAAAAAAGAAAGTACAAATGGAGTCAACCCTGGAGATGGAAAACCTAGGAAAGAGAACAGTGACTACAGACATAAGCACCACCAACAGAATGCAAGAAATGGAAGAGGAATCTCAGGCATAAAAGATACCATAGAAGAAATTAATATGTTGGTCAAAGAAAATGTCAAGTGTAAAAAGTTACTAGCCCAAAACATTCAAGAAATTTGGGACACAAGGAATAGAAGAAGATGAAGATTCCCAGTTGGAAGGGCCAGAAAACATCTTCAAGAAAATCATAGAGGAAAATTTCCCTAACCTAAAGAAAGAGATATCTATAAGTGCACAAGAACACCAAATAGATTGGACTAGAAAAGAAAATATTCTGCCACATAATAATCAAAACACTAAATATGCAGAACAAAGAAAGAATATTAAAAGCTGCAAGGGAAAATGGTCAAGCAACATATAAAGGCAGACCTATCAGAATTATACCTGACGTCTAAGCATAGCTAATCTAACTCTTAACAGCTAGAAGAGTTTGGACAGATGTGTTGAAGACTCTTAGGAGACTACAGATATCAGCCCAGACTACTATATCCAGTAAGACTCTCAATCACCATAGAAGAAAAATCCAAGATATTCCATGACAAAACCAAATTTAAACAATATCTTTCTACTAATCTAGCCCTACAAAGGATACTAGAAGGAAACTCAATAGAAGGAGGATAACACCCAAGAAAACATAAGAAATTTTTCTTACAACAAACCCAAAAGAAGAGAATCACACCCATATCAATGACAAAATAGCAGTAATGAACAGTTATTGCCCATTGACATTTCTCAACATCAATGGATTTAGTTCACCAATAAAATTATACAGGCTAAAAGACTGGGGATGTAAATAGGATCCATCATTCTGCTGCATACAAGAAATACACCTTGGTGGGGGGGGAATAGATAGATAGAATCTCAGAGTAAAGGTCTCAATTAAGGATTTCCAAGGCAACAATCCCAAGAAACAAGCTGGAGTAGTCATTCTAATATCTAATAAAATAGACTTTCAATCAAAAGTAATCAAAAAAGATTGGGAAGGATGCTTCATACTCAAAGGAAAAATCCACAAGGATGAAGTCTCAGTTCTGAACATATATATGCTTCAAATTCAAATGCACCCACATTCATAAAAGAAACTTCACTAAAGCTCAAAACACACATTGAACCCCACACAATGATAGTGGGAGACTTCAACATACCACTCTCACCAATAGACCAGTCATTGAAACAGAAACTAAACAGAGACATAGTGAAACTAACAAAAAGTATGAACCAAATGGATTTAACAGATAGAACCTTTACCCCCCAAAAAAGAATCTTTCTTCTCAGTATCTCATGGAATCTTCTCCAAAACTTATCATATAATTAGACATGAAACAAATCTCAACGTATACAAGAAGATTGAAATTTCCTAGTCATTCTATCAGATCAACATGGACTAAGGCTGAATTTCAACAACAGAAACAACAGAAAACCTATATGTTGGAAACTAAACAACTTTCTACTCAATGATAAGTTGGTCATGAAAGAAACAAAGAAAAAAATAAAAAAATTTCTAGAGTTCAATGAAAACGAAGGCACAACATACCCAAACTTATGCAACACACTGAAAATAGGGTTAAGAGGAAATTCATAGCACCAAGTGCCTTCATAAAGAAACTGGAGAGATCTCATATTAGCAATTTCACAGCACACTTGAAAGCTCTAGAACAAAAAGAAACAAACACACCCAAGAACAGTAGAAGGCAGGACGTAATCAAACTCAGGGCTAAATCAACCAATTAGAAACAAAGAGAACAATTCAAAGAATCAACAAAATCAAGAGCTAGTTCTTTCAAAAAATTCAAGACAGATGAACCCTTACCCAAAGTAACTAAAAGGTAAAGAGGCAGTATCCAAATTAACAAATCAGAAGTGAAAAGGGAGACATAACAACAAAACCTAAGGAAATTCAAAAAATTAGGTCTTAATCCAAAAGCCTATAGTTGGCAGAACTGAAAAATCTAGCAGAAATGGATGATTATATAGAATAATACCACAGGACAAAGTTAAATCAAGATCAGACAAACTGTCTAACCAGTCCCCTATCCCCCAAGGAACTAGAAGCAGTCATAAAAAACTTCCCAACTAACAAAAGCCCAGGACCAGATTGTTTTAGTGCAGATTCTACCAGAATTTCAAAGAAGAGGTAATACCAATACTCCTCAAACTATTTCTCAAAATAGAGTCAGAAGAAACACTATGTATTTCATTATATGAGGCCACACTCACCATGATATATAAACCATACTAAGACCCAACAAAGAAAGAGAACTTCAGATCATTTTCACTTATGAACACCGACACAAAAATACTCAATAAAATTCTCACAAACCCAGTCCAAGAACACATCAAAAACATCATTCACCATGATCAAGTAGGCTTCATCCCAGGATGCACAGATGGTTCAATATATGAAAATCCATCAAATAATATATATACAAACTCATAGAAAAAAAAATCAAATGATCATCTCGTTAGGTGCTGAAAAAACCTTCAATGACACCCAACATCCCTTCATGTTAAAAATCTTGGAGAGATGAGGAACTCAAGGTACATACCTAAACATAATCAAGGCAATATACAGCAAGCCAATAACCAACATCAAATTAAATGGAGAGAAACTCGAAGCAATCCCATTAGAATCTGAGTCAAGACAAGGCTTCCCACTTTCTCCCTATCCAATATAGTACTTGAAGTTCTAGTTAGAGCAATAAGACAACAAAAAAAGAGATCAAGGGTATACAAAGAGGAAAGGAAGAAGTCAAGTTATTATTATTTGCTGATGATATGATAGTATGCATAAACAACTCGCTAAATTCTACCAGAGAACTCTTACAGCTGATAACCACTTTCAGCAAATTGGCTGGATATAAAATTAACTCAAAAAAAGGTAGCATATCTTTATACAAATGATAAATAGGCTGAGAAAGAAATTCAGGAAACAACACCCTTCACAATAGCTGCAAGTAATATAACATATCTTGGGGTAACTCTTATCAAGCAAGTAGAAGATTTGTATGATAAGAACTTCTAGACCCTAAAGAAAGAATTCAAAGAGTAACTCTTACCAAGTAAGTGGAAGATTTGTATGACAAGAACTTCTAGACCCTAAAGAAAGAACTCAAAGAAAACCTCAGAAGATGGAAATATCTTTGGTGTTCATGGAGCCATAGGATTAACATTGTCAAAATGACTGCCTTACTAAAAGCAATCTACGGATTCAATGCAATTCCCATCAATATTCCAACACAATTTTTTATAGACCTTCAAAGAGCAATTCTCAACTTTAGCAATTCTGGAAAATAAGGACTCATCATCCCTGACCCCAAGCTGTACTACAGAGCAATAAAATCCTCATGGTATCAGTACAGAAACAGACAGGTTGATTAATGGAATAGAAGATAAAAATAAACCCACACACCTGTGGACACTTGATCTTTGCCAAAAATGCCAAGACCATATAGTGGAAGAAAGAAAGCATCTTTAACAAATGGTGCTAGTCTAACTAGCAGTCTGCATGTGGAAGAATGCAAATTGATCAATATTTATCACTCTGTCCAAAGCTCAAGTCCAAGTGGATCAAAGGCCTCAACATAAAACTGGATACACTGAAAGTAATAGAAAAGAAAGTGAGAAATAGCCTTGAACACATTAGTACAAGATCCTGAACAGAACACCAATAGCTCATGCTCTTAAGATCAACAATTGATAAATTGGACCTTATAAACTGAAAATCTTTTGTACACCAAAGGATACTGTCAATGGGACAAAAGGGCAGCCTATAGATTGGGAAAAGATCTTCACTAACCCTGTATGTGACTGAGGGCTAATATCCAAAATACATAAAGAACTCAAGAAATTAGACTCTAAAAACTAAACAACCCAGTTAAAACATTGGGTACAGAGCTAAACAATTCTCAACAGAGGAATGGTTGAGAAGTACTCAAAGAAATGTTCAAAATCTTTAGGAAATCAAAATGACCCTGAGCTTCCACCTCACACTAATTGGAATGGTTAAGATAAAAAACTCAAGTGACAGCACATGTTGGCAAGGATGTGGAGAAAGAGGAACACTCTTCCATTGCTGGTGGAATTGCAAACTGGTACAACCACTCTGGAAATCAATCTGACAGTTTTTCAGATAATTTGAAATAGTTCTACCTGAAGACCCAGTTATCCTGCTGCTGGGCATATACCCAAAATGTACTCCACTAGCACAAGAATACATAGCTCCCTATATTCACAGTAGGCTTATTCATAATGTCCAGAAACTGGAAACAACCCAGATGTCCTTCAACCAAAGAATGGACCAGATTCAGAAATGTGGTTCATTTACACAATGGAATACTATTCAGCTATTAAAAACAAGGACATGAATTTTGCAGGCAAATGGATGGAACTAGAAAATAATCATCCTGAGTGAGGTAACCCAGACCCAAAATGCCATGTACTCAGTTATAAGTGGATATTAATCAAAGAGATCAGAATATCTATGATATAACCCACAGACCCAAAGAAGTTAAACAATTATCCTTAGTGAGGTAACCCAGACCCAAAGAAGTTAAACCAGAAGGAAGACCCTGATGCTTAAATCCCACTTAGAAGAAGGAACAGAATAGTCATGAGAGGCATAGGAAGGAAGAAGTGGGTTGGATCAGTTGTGGGAAGAGACAGAAGAGAGCCTCAGAGGGCCAGGACAATAAATGGAAATATGTAGCAATGGGAGGCAGGGTTGGGGAGGATCTCTAGAAAGCCCCAGAGACCTGAGATGGGGCAGGCTCCCAGAACTCAATGTGGTTCACCTTAGCCAAAATGCCCAACCGTGAGGATATGATACCTAATGGTACCACATCCAGTAGTAGCTAGACAGAACCCCCAAGTCACCTATAAAACTTTTAACCCCAAGTTTATCCAGTCTAAAAGAAATATAGGGACAAAAATGGAGCAGAGGTTGAAAGAATAGGCCACCATTGACATAGCCAACCAGGGATCCATCTCACGGGTGGGGCACCAATCCCTGACACTGTTACTGATGCTGTGTTGTACTTGCAGACAGGAGCCTAGCTTATCAGCCCTCTGAGAGACTTTACCCAGCAGATAATTGAGACAGATGCAGGTACTCACAGCCAAGCATTGGATGAGGTCAGGGACCTCTATGAAAGAGTTAGGGGAAGAATTGAAGGAATTGAAGGGGATGGAAACCCCACAGGAGGTCCAACAGTGTCATCAACTAATCTGGAACTGTGGGAGCTCCTGAGATTGAGCCACCAACCAAAGAGCATACATGGGCTGGACAGAGGCTTCTGGTACATATGTACCAGAGGACTACCTAGTCCTGCCTCGGTGGGAGAAGCTGTGCCTAATCCTATAAAGACTTGGTGCCCCCAGGATCGGGGGAGACTTGGGGAGGACACATTCTCAGAGGTGTAGGGTAGAGCAGACAGAGAGGGGGCACTATTTATGATATAAATAAATAAAATAAGTAATTAATTAAAGAAAGGAGAGTATAGGTAGCATGGGTAGCTGTGCATCTCACAGTCTTAGGAAGAACATGGGTATATAAAAAGGGAAGTACCTTAATGATCACCTCTATTGTCTTTTTCCCACTAATCCCCTGTACTTTCATAGCACTTAACACATGAAGACTTTAAACAGTCTGGGTTCTAGTGTGGTATCACATTTGGAGATGCATGGTATTCATCAAGTCTTTTGAAATGATACAGGTTATATCTACAGAGGAAGGGGCTAGAAATAGCTTTCTATTAGATTTTCAAACCTTACAATGAAAGGATGACAGCTGTATCCCAAAGAAATGACAGGTAGTTTTTTTTGTTTTGACTAGTGTACATTTCCTAGGCATATGGAAATAAAGTTTCAGTGAAACTAGCCACATATCATATAGAGATTGGAAACTTATGCAATAGAGTTTGGTGCTGGGTTTATAGCTGAACAGGATGTTTGTTTCAGGACATTGTAAGTTAAACATGATTAAGATTCTTACTGGTAGGAGCAAGTCACTGAGAGTATCTTTCCCCTCTGCTTCTTTTTTTTTGTATAAGAAATATAGCTGCAGATAGGTAGCTTCTTCTTAATAGGATGAGGTTTACGTACACATGATTTGACTTGTGGTCTGTCTTTACCTAACCGAAGCGCATTGTTGAGGTTTTATATTTATAATTAACGATAATCTGAACTTACTGAATATGCTAGCTATATTTGAGACATTCGTTTCTTTGGTATTTTCTTAAGTGCTTGAAACTGATTCTCCCTCTTCACCTTTCATCTTAGAAACTGCAATTTTGTTTTTGTGAGGAACAGCTTCCTGCTGTGCGTTCTTCTCTCCAGCCACTTTTGTGTTGAGTGCTGTGTGTTTTTACCTAAGGCTGTAAGTGCATTGCAACACTAACTGGCTATTTCATCATGATTTGGATTGAGAAAGTCTATCAGGAAGTCACAAGTGCATTGTCCCCAACATAGCTTTTAGCTTCATGTTTCTCAGTTGCTGTGTCATGCTAGGCAGTTGGTATTCTGACTAGCAGTTGTAAAAAGGACACAAGAGTTTAATTTAGAAATTAAGCGATGGCTTAATTGTATCATTTAATTATGGTCACTGGAGGGTCGGTTTCTGTATGTGACACGTAGGAAGGAAGAAGCCTCATGGCTCATCTCATGAGGCAGAAGGAACCTCTTCAATTTCTCTGTCAGCCTCAGAAATGATTGCAAGTGTAGCTCCTCACTGTTCTTCAGAAGTTGCCCCAGGTCTCCTAGAACCTGAGGAAAAGGTATGTTGTCAAAAAAAGACTTGACCTTGCCACTCTTTAAATATATTAGATGAGGAATTTTCAGTAAGTGATATGTTGAAGATTATTCATTAAATATTTTCCCAGTAGATTTCTCCAGGGTAGAAATATAGTTAAGCAGATACATAAAATACAAGTCAGACTGTACAATCTGAGAAATAGTTGTAATACAAATAAATGTATTAATGAAATGGTCATAATATGTGCTAGTGACCAATCCTCAGTGGGTTAAGAAAGCCCTTATAATATATGCTCCTATAGTAAGTATAGGAAGCCCTTCCCTATAGCTGAATCTCAGTGTACTGCCTAGGTGCTCAGCTGCAAAGTTTACCCAGAATGTTAAAGTTGGAGAAAGGAATGCTAAATGAAAGGCACTTGAACTAATCCCAGGGCCAGAGCTGGGTCTTAGTGATGTGACCTGCACAGCCACACCCCTTCCCTCATGCTTGTATTGACTAGTAGTTGTCAGGGTAACACTTCAGGTAGAAGAACTATGTTTGTGTAAAAAAGTCACCATGGATCTCTCCTCTGAACCCAGCGGTCGCACCTAGGGCCTGCCCTGTGCTTCGCATACCCCAGGACTTTAAGATCTCATCAGGGTTACGCCTGAGTGGACTTCAGTGGAGGTTTGGGGAGCAGTGGGCCAGCAGTTGCCTGCAGGGGCAGGATCTGAGAATTCCGCCCCACCGGAGGCTGGGCCTGAACCAGCCAGAGCTCCACCCACCCCGCCATCTCTCCTCTGAACCCAGCGGTCGCACCTAGGGCCTGCCCTGTGCTTCGCATACCCCAGGACTTTGAGATCGCATCGGGGTTAGGCGTGAGTGGAGTTCAGCGGAGGTTTGGGGAGCAGTGGGCCAGCAGTTGCCTGCAGGGGCAGGATCTGAGAATTCTGCCCCACCGGAGGCTGGGCCTGACCCAGCCAGAGCTCCACCCACCCCGCCATCTCTCCTCTGAACCCAGCGGTCGCACCTAGGGCCTGCCCTGTGCTTCGCATACCCCAGGACTTTAAGATCGCATCGGGGTTAGGCGTGA
>LR752342.1:25506-38659 GCA_902729485.2 Mus minutoides | reverse complement strand
AGTTGGCCATCAGTGGGAAGAGAGGCCCCTTGGTTATGCAGACTTTATATGCCCCAATACAGGGGAACGCAGGGGCCAAGGGGTGGGAGTGGGTGGGTAGGGGAGCAGGGCCGGGAGGGGGAAGGATATAGGGAACTAGCTGGATAACACTTGAAATGTAAATGAAGAAAATATCTAATAAAAGTAGTAAAAAAAAAAATAATAAAACAAAGTTTTATTTTCACCAGAAAAAAAAAAAAAAAAAAGTCACCATGTTGGCCCACCTGCCCACATGCCTTGTTTTCTCTCTTTATAAAATAATAAACTGCATCTTCCCTTACCTGAAAAAATTATATATATATTTTTAAAAAAATAATCACACATTTTTATGAAAATTTATAGATTCATTTCTTAAATTGCTAATCTTTATTTGAAAAGTGGAGATTTTGTGTGTGTAACTTTCGCTCAGAGTACATTAAATTATTTTATGATCCAAATGAAGTTTTACCTGACAATGAGGAGAATTGGACACACATACTAGTAATTAGCCTCCTTTTCTCACAGTGTGGAGGTGACAGACATTCAGAGGATGTGCAGTTTCAGGGTTTCAAAGTTGTCAGTAGCTTGGTAGTTGGTTTTCTTTTAGCAGGCACAGCAGAGCCTTTCAATGTATCCTTGGCCGGATGGAGCCAGTGATTTTTCTATAGGAAAGAAGGTCACTATACTGTTACTGATTTGCAAATCAAGAAGAGTTTTAATTTTAAAGATAGTCCCAAACCATGATTGTTTAATATATTTGCGAAATGTATTCATATTTGATTATGTTGAAATTCTGGCTTAATATCCATCTTTTAGGATTCTAAATTTTGAGACAGGGTTTCTCTGTGTAGCCCTGGCTGTCCTGGAACTCACTTTGTAGACCAGGCTGGCCTCGAACTCAGAAATCCGCCTGCCTCTGCCTCCCAAGTACCCTTTATTATTTTTTTAAGGGCTGGAAAGATATTGTGTAAATTTGGTTTTGTCATAGAATATCTTGGTTTCTCCAGCCATGGTAATTGAGAGTTTTGCTGGGTATAGTAGCCTGGCCTGCCATTTGTGTTCCTTTAGGGTCTGTATGACATCTGCCCAGGATTCTCTGGCTTTCATAGTCTCTGGCAGTAAGTCTGTTGTAATTCTTAGAGGTCTGCCTTTATATGTTATTTGACCTTTTTCCCTTCTTTTAATTTTCTTTGTTTTGTATATTTGGTGTTTTGATTATTATGTGACGGGTGGAATTTCTTTTCTGGTCCAACCTATTTAAAGTTCTGTAGGTTTCTTGTATGTTCATGTTCATCTCTTTAGGTTAGGGAAGTTTTCTTCTATAATTTTATTAAAGATATGTACTGGCCCTTCAAGTTGGGAATCTTCACTCTCATGTATATCTCTTATCCTTAGGTTTGGTCTTTTCATTGTGTCCTGGATTTCCTGGATGTTTTGAATTAGGAGATTTTTGCATTTTGCATTTTCTTTGATTGTTGTGCCCATGTTTTCTGTGATATCTTCTGCACCTGAGATTCTGTCTTCTATCTCTTGTATTTTGTTGGTGATGTTTGCATTTATGGCTCCTGATTTCTTTCCTAGTGTTTCAGTCTCCAGAGTTGTCTCCTTTGTGATTTCTTTATTGTTTCTACTTCCATTTTTAGATCTTGTATGGTTTTGTTCAATTCCTTCACCTATTTGGTTGTGTTTTCCTGTAATTCTTTAAGGGATTTTTGTGTTTCCTCCTTAAGGGCTTCTAACTGTTTACCTGGGTTCTCCTGCATTTCTTTAAGTGAGTTTATTTAGTCCTTCTTAAAAATTTCTATCAGCCTCATGAGATATAATTTTAAATCTGAATCTTACTTTTCTGGTGTGTTGGGGTATCCAGGATTCGCTGTGGTGGGAGTAGTGGGTTTTGATGATGCCAAGTAGTCTTTGTTTTTGTTGGTAAGATTCTTGCGTTTGCATTTTGCCATCTAGTAATCTCTGGTTAGATGTTCTTGCTGTCTCTGGCTGGAGCTTGTTCCTTTTGTGAGTCTGTAAGCCTATGTCTCCACTCCTGGGAGACCAGGTCTCTCCTGGCGAGACCAGTGCACAGAGGGCTATGGAACAGACCCACCTCCCGGGTGCAGTTGTAGGCCTATAGAACCTGTCCCAGCTGCTCTGCTGCTTCTGTGGCCTGGGAGCTCCTGAGAGTCACCGGAGAGAAAATGGTGGGTCTTACCTGAGTTCCGAGGTCAGAAAATTGTTGGGTCTTTTAAGATCTTTCTATATTCTAACATTTCTGTACTCTTCTGTTAAATCTATAATTGGCAAATATTTTCCCCTTTATCTGTACACTCACTGTCTTTTCACTTAATGAGCCATTTCTCTTGCTATAAGAAGCTTTTTTAATTTCACAAGATCCCATTTATTATTTCCCACAGCTGGAGTCTTATTCAAAGAGTATCTGTCTGTCTGTCTGTCTGTCTGCCTATCTATCTATCTGTCTGTCTGTCTTGAAGAATAGTCCATGCATGCTGATTTCTATAAAGGATGACACTGAAAATTTTATTTTAATTAACAAGTAAATTACACAATGCATTTTGAATCTGTTCTTCCCACTCTTGCCCTTACCTCCTCCCTCATTTACCCCTATTCTCCTACCCTCTTCCAATTTGTTTGCTTATTTTTATAATCTGCCTATGCTGATTGATGCTGCCCATATACTCAAGGGCAGTCACAAGAATCATGACCTAGTATAGGAGCCCCACCCCTATAAATTCCTATTCTCCCTCTCCCGAAGTCATCAACTTTTCAATGTTTCCTCAGAGGTGAGGGCTCAGGAGCCCCTTTCACCTCCATGCTTGAATGTTGACTGACTTGGTGTTCTGCTGGCCTTGTTTAGGCAAACCTCTTGCTGTGAATTTATGAATGCTATAGCCCTTTCAAGACAGCCTATTTTAAGAAGGGGGGGGGTACTTCTTTGCTCTGGTGCTCTCTGACCTCTGGCCTTTTTGCTCTATATGAGTCTTTGCGTGTGTGTGTGTGTGTGTGTGTGTGTGTGTGTGTGTGTGTGATTGGTGCTGTTTGTGGCCTAGACTTGCCACAAAATAATCTAGGAATAAATTTAATCAGGAAGCTGAGAGACTTTTTTAATAAAAACTTCAAATCTCAAGAGAAATTGTAGAAGACATTAGAATATAAGAAGATGTTCATAGCTCATGGATTTGCAGAATTATTGTAAAAATGACCATCCTACGAAACTTAAACATTCAATGCAGTACCAAAATATCTCAATGGTATTCTTCACAGAAACTGAAAAATTCCTAAAATTCATAGGAAACCTCAGAAAACCCAGATAACTTTTGTGTTTCTGAACAAAATGAATAATGTTGGAGGTATTACTGTACCAACTTTCATGTTATGTTACAAAACTATTGTAATATAACAGCATGATGCTAGCAAAAACAGACATGCCAATCTATGGAGCAAAACCTAAGGCCCGTGTGTGATGTCTTAGTTAGGGTTACTATTGCTCTGTTAGATTACCATGACCAAAGCAGCTTGGGGAGAGTGTGTTAGTTTTATGCTTTCTTATCACTCTTCATCACTGAAGAAACTCAGAACAAAAACTAAAGCACAGTAGGAATCTGGAGGCAGGAGCTAATGTAGAGGTCACACAGGGGTGTTTCTTACTGACTTGCTCCTCGTGCCTTGCTTCATCTTCTTTCTTATAGAACCACCAGTCCAGGATGGTACTACCCACAATGGCCTGTGCCCTTCCCATCAATCACTAAGAAATGTCCCTACAGGCCTGCCTAAAACTTGATCTTATGAAAACATTTTCTCTTTCTTTTAAAAAAAGATTTATTTATTTATTTTATGTATATGAGTATTACTATAGCTGTCTTCAGCCATAGGAGAAGAAGACATCAGATCCCATTGCAGATGGTTGTGAGCCACTATGGTTGCTGGGAATTGAACTCAGTACCTCTGGAAAAGCAGCCAGTGCTCTTAACTGCTGAGCTATCTCTTTAGCTCCTATGGAGGCATCTTTCTTTCTTTCTTTCTTTCTTTCTTTCTTTCTTTCTTTCTTTCTTTCTTTCTTACTTACTTACTTACTTACTTATTTTTTGAGACAGGGTTTCTCTGTGTAGCCCTGGCTGTCCTGGAACTCACTTTATAGACCAGGCTGGCCTTTAACTCAGAAATCCGCCTGCCTCTGCCTCCCGAGTGCTGGGATTAAAGGCAATGGCTTTAGGCAGGAAAACAACCAATAACAAATGCTTGTGAGAATGTGGACTCATGCAGCCACTCTGAAAATTAGTGTGGAGAATTCTTAAAAAAAAAAAACAAACAAACAATAAAACATCAAAAAATCGTATCTACAATATGACCCACCCATGCTACACCTTCCCATATGGTCAAAAGACTCTCTTTACCCCACATTCTGCTCAGCCATGTTCATTGCTTCTCTATTACAGTAGCCAGGAAATAGAAACAACCTAGATCTCCTCAAACTGATGGTTGGATAATAAAAGTGTGATACATATACAGAGTGTATTGATATTCATATGTAAAGAAAATAGAAATAAAATTTTCATGTAAGTGCACTGAGAAAATATTTCTAAAAGATGAGCTCTGGATAAAACAGCTGCTGCCTGGGAGAGTTTCTTGGTTTTTATTGTGTTTATTAATAAAGAGATCTTCTGTCTTCTTCAGATGATGTGGATGGAAGAAGGCTGGCTACCCACTTTTTTCCCACAGTTCTTCATTGTGCTTTGGTTCTGTTAATAGTATGTGATGAGTACACGATTTCTTTGTTTGGCTAAGAAAATGTCATTTTGATTGTCACTGAAGACATTACTTACTAAAATTTTCATTGTCCTTTATTGTATGAAATGTCTGCTAAAATTGAGAAAAAATATGAAAATAAATATAAAATACATACTTAATCTTCCACTGGGGCTAATAAATATGGCTAATATTTCTCTAAGTATTTAATATTATATTATTGTCTTTCTAATGTGAAGATTAAGAAACAAAGCATAGTTAAATACTTTGCTTTTATGGTAGTCACTTCCAGCAGGTCAAGGCTGGGACTTTATCAGAGTCAAACACCAATTGTGTATGGGAAGAATCTCTAGGCTGTTAGCACATAGTGATCTTTCTTCCCTGTTCTTGTTTCTTCTCTCTACAGACTGTATTTGGAATTGTTAACAAGGTGTTGTGTGATTTTAGTTTATTTCCTCCTCTTCAATTTCCAAATTTACTGTGAACAAAACAAAATTAGAGTTGTAGGACTTTTTTGTATTAATTACGCAGTTATGATAGTCTGTGGATAGCAGGCATTCATTGTATTCTAATTTATAATTTACTTCTCATTTAGCAATTGACAGACTAAACCATAAGTTAGTTAATTATGGATTGATGCCTAGAAATTGTAAAACATTACCTCATCTACTGTTAATAGTTACTGTTAGTAAGTTCTTTGCTGAGGAAATTCATGTGGATTGTATAATTTGACTTTGAAATTATCACACTCATTGTGTAATGCTGAAGAATGCCTTTTTGTGGCATCTTTTTTTTTTTAATCATTGAAAGCAAATGAAATAGATATGAGCTTCCTAAAAGGATTAGCAAGGATTAGCAGATTTGCTTTTCTTTTCTCTCTCTCTCTCTCTCTTTTTTTTTAAACTTCATCTCCAAATTATTCTTCAGAGCCCATTGTCATCAGTTCTCCTGTGTTGTGTATAGGTTTAAATGCATGGCCTTCCCAGGAGCTGCTTTGTTCTGGCCCTTCCTGACTACCTCTTGTCCCTTCCAGCTTACCTCTGGGATCAGAGCAGCCACTTACTGAACTTCTCTTTCCTACCTACCTTTACTCCTGGAAGGGTTGAGTTACCAGCCCCTAGACCCTAGAATACAGGATAAAAGACACACACACTGTACCTTTATCGTTAGAACTTGCCCCTAGGCACAATTGCTGGGCCTAGATTTTTCCTGCCTGGAAATGGGTGCCCTTATCAATTTATTATCTATCTCCATCTCTACCTCTGCCCTAAACTTAGTGGCTTACATCAGCTAACCCCCACCCCGCCCCCAACATCTTTAGCCCTCACCCATAGGTGAGGCTGCAGGCTGTAGCTGCCCCAAGACCTTACATGACTGCTGCTTTCTACTAGTTGCAAAGCGTGGCAGAAAATCCCCTCTCTCTTTCCCTGCATCTCCTTTTTCCTCTTAGGACCTGGAAGTCCCACCTGTGCCTACCATCCAGCAATTGGCCCCCAGTCTTCTTTATTGACAAGAAACAATTGTGGAACAAGACCTTAGGGACAGAACCTCCCCTTACACTATGGGGTTTTGTATATCCATGCAATCTCTCTTTTGTTAGATAAAAACCTTTTTTTTTTTCCTTTCTTCCCTGTCACAGCTTAAATGTATTCATTATGCTTAAGTTGTTAGCTTGGCTCTTCTCAATTTATGTCCTTTCCTTGGACAGTCTTCTCTAACTCTTTTTCTACACATTGTTCCTATTCTATGGATTCTTAAAGGTATGTCTTCTACCCAAGCCACTCTAGTAATCAAGTGGCATGGAGCTGTCACATGAGGATCAGTTTAGTCCCAAGTATTCCACACATCACAGTCAAACTCATTGTTAAGAATAGCCCCTCCACACTTACGTTCTGGAGTCTTCCTTCTGCATACATGCAACTTCATTCACTTGATGCTCACAGTTGATGCCTGGCATCTTTGACTCCATGCTTACTTCTCATTCCTACTGGGAGTCCTCCATGTACTTGCACCATTTTGTTGGTTTTTCTAAGTCCTTCTGTTCCCAATGCACTCAATCCTCTTGTGCCTTGCTCTGAGTATCCTTTTCAGTATGTTGGCATAAATCCTGTGCTCTTCCATGTCACAGTCTATTATTCAGAATATTGGCTTGGTGATCCTTCCACATCAGCATCTGATATTGTTGGCTCCTGCTTTAAAAGCTGATGGTTCTCTGCTGTAGCCACTCCCCAGGCTTGTGAACATGCACATAGCCAAATCTCTGCTACTCTATATGTTTCCCTGCCTGTCTTGTGTTCCCCTAGATCACACTGCTCTTTCTCCTTAGAATGTGCTTTCTCCCTCCTCTCATATGTTAACACTCAGCATTCTATTCAATCCTAGAGAAGGAGTTGGTGGTGGTGGTAATTGGTTGCTATTAATTCATGTTGGTTGCTGTAGTCCTTCTGACAAAGAGATGAGAATAAATTAGATGTCCTGAAAGCAAAGATCAAACTTGCTTCTATGAACTTGATGCTCTACTCAGCAGGATATGTTCTGACGATATTATCCCCTCTTTCCTGTTCCTGATATTTTGGGGGATTTTCTTCTCTCTCTTCTCTTTAATCTTTTTTCTCCTCTTTCTAGTTTTGGGGAGTTGAAAGGGGGAAAAAAGAAGGGTGGACAAGGATTGAAGAAAAAAGAACCCACACCTAACGCCAGTGTACTTTGAATCCTCTTCACATTTGCTAGTGAGTCTATAGCACAAGCTGTGCCCTTTCTAGGACAGACCGTACTTTTGTTTCCAGGAAACAGTAGGCTATGTATGTCTGGGCATGTTCTGATTGTCATTACTGATTGGACAAGTACTACTATCCTCTGATAGGTGTTGGCAGGGGCTGTTACTAAACACTCCACTGTGCATATTTTCCTAACTTCAGTTTGCAATAGAACTAACTGAGCTTGAGAGATCTTGCTTTAGGATGAAATGAAAAACCTTCATTCTAAAGAAAAATTCTCAGCCATTCCTAGGTTGTAGGCCTAAAATCCCAGCTACTCAGAAGTTGAGGCTGGAGGTTTATAGTTCATAGTATACCTAGGCTATGAAGATTTTTTTTTTTAATAGAAACAATGTACAAAATATAGCTAAGTGGTATAGAATCCTATATTCAATCCCCATGGGGCTTGGTGGGGATGTCTCATAAGAAAAAACATAAAATTATTTTTAAATTTTATTTATTTATTTATATCCTAAACATTGCTCCCCCTCCTTGTCCCTCCCTCAGAGAGTCCCTCCTCACATTCCCCCTCTACCTCCCTTCTAAGAGGTGGAGCCCCCTCTGGTTATCTCCTTACCCTGACACTAAAAGTTTCTGCCAGATTAGGAGCCTCTTCCACTGAGTCCAGACAAGGCAGGCATAGAGACTGCTACATATATGCCAGGGGCCTCCTCGTTCCAGCCTGTGTATATTCTTTGGTTGGTGGTTCACTCTCTGAGCTCCCAGGGGTCAAGGTTAGTTGACTCTGTTGGTCTTCCTGTGGGGTTCCCTTCCCCTTCCCCCATCTCTTCCATAAGGATTCATGACCTTTGTCCAGTGTTTGCCTGTTGGTATCTGCATCTGTTTCAGTCTGCTGCTGGGTACAGCCTTTCAGAGGACATTTATGATCGGCTACTGTCTGCAAGCTGTATCATTAATAATGTCAGGGATTTGGTGCTCAACCATTAGGTGGGTTTCAAGTTGTGCAAGTTATTGGTTGGCCTTTCCTTCAGTCTCTGCTCCATCCCGACATTTCTTTTAGACAGGGCAAATTGTGGGTGGAAAGTTTTGTGATTGGGTTGGTGTCCTTATACCTCCTTTTGAAGGTCCTACCTAGTTATAGGTGTTGGCCTCTTCAAGTTCTATGTCCTCACTTTTAGGCATTGCTTAAGGATGCCTGCATTGACTCCTGAGGGCCTCCCCCATTCCAGGAATCTGGGACTGCCTAGAGATTTCCCCCATGCTCCCACCCCTGGTAGATATAGATTTCTATTCATTTTCCTGGTCCTGTGGCCCTCTTTCTTGACTATCTCCATACCTGATTCTTTCCCCATCCCTCTTCCCCTCCCTCTTTCCCTCTGCCTCCTTTGAGTATTTTATTTCCCCTTCTGAGATTCAAGCATCCTTCCTTGGGTCTTCCTTCTGGTTTAACTTCTTTGGGTCTTTGTACTGTACTTTCTGACTAATATCCACTTATCAGTGAGGACATACCATGCATGTCCTTTTCAGTCTGGGTAACCTCACTCAGGATATTTTCTAGTTCGATACATATGCCTATAAAATTCATGATGTCCTTGGTTTTAATAGCTGAGTAGTATTTTGTTATGTAAATGAACCACATTTTCTGTATCCATTCTTTGGTTGAGGCACATCTATGTTGTTTCCAGTTTCTGGCTATTATGAATAAAGCTGCAATGAGCATAGTGGATCATGTGTCCTTGTGGTATATCTTTTGGGTATATGCCCAGAAGCAGGATAACTGGGTCTTCAGGTAGAACTATTTCCAATTTTCTCAGGAACCGCCAGATTTATTTCTAGAGTGATTGTATAGGTTTGCACTCTTACCAGCAATGGAGGAATGTTCCCCTTTCTACATATTCTTGCCAGCATATGCTGTCACTTGAATCTTTGATCTTAAGCATTCTGATTGATATAAGGTGGAATCTCAGGGTCATTGTGATTTGCATTTCCCTGATGACTAAGGATGTTGAACATTTTTTTAGGTGCTTCTCAGCCATTCCAGATTTCTCTGTTGAGAATTCTCTATTTAGGTCTGTACCCCATTTTTAAATTAGATTATTTGGGTTGTTGGAGTTTAGCTTCTTGGGTCCTTTATATATTTTGCATATTAGCCCTCTGTCAGATGTAGGGTTAGTAAAGATCTTTTCCCAATTTGTAGACTGCCCCTTTGTTCTATTGACTGCCCCTTTGCCTTATAGAAGCTTTCCAGCTTCATGAGGCCCCATTTATTGTTGTTGATCTTAGGGCCTGAGTCATTTATGTTCTGTTTAGCAAATTGTCTTCTGTATCAATGAGTTCAAGGCTATTTCACATTTTCTTTTTTATCAGATTTAGTGTTTCAATTTTTTGTTGAGGTTTTTGATACATGTGGACTGGAGTTTTGTGTGGATGGATCAATTTGCATTTTTCTACATTTAGACATCCAGTTAGACCACCATCATTTGTTGAAAATGCTTTGTTTTTTTCTATTGTATGGTTTTGGTAGCTTTGTCAAAACTCAAGTGTCCCCAGGTATGTGTGTTTATTTCAGGGTCTTTGATTTTATTCCATTAGTCAACCTGTCTGTCTCTGTACCAACATCATGTGGTTTTATCACTATTACTCTGTAGTGCAGCTTGAGGTCAGGAATAATTCCTCCCTAAGTTCTTTTATTGTTCAGGATTGTTTGGCTATCCTGGATTTTTTTGTTTTTCCATATGAGGTTGAGAATTTGTTTTTTGATGTTTGTAAAAAATTGTGTTAGAATTTTGATAGATATTACACTAAATCTGTGAATTACTTTTGGTAAGATGACCATTTCCACTATGTTAATCATACCAATCGATAAGCTTTAGAGACCTTTTCATTTTCTGAGGTCTTCTTTGATTTCATTCTTCAGGGATTTGAAGTCTTGTCATCCAGGTCTTTCACTTGCTTAGGTAGAGTTACTTAAAGATATTTTATAGTATTTGTAGCTATTGTGAAAGTTTTTTTTCCCCCTGATGTCTTTCCTGGCCTGTTTATCATTTGTATAAAGAAAGGCTCCTGATTTGTTTACTGATGTTAACAGCTTTAGGAGTTCTCAGGTAGAGTTATGGGGACTACTTAGGTATACTACCAAATCATCGGGGCATAGTGATCCCCTGACTAATTCTTTTCTAATTTGTATCATCTTGATCTTCTTTTTAAGTAGTAATTTTATTTTATAAATTCAGGAAAGAAATATTTTAAGAAATTTTAAGCAGTTACATTTTAAGTAGTTCCTATTTTTGGTAAAGATTTCTAACTGGTTTCTAAAAAATATATTTGAGTTGTGTCTGAAAAAGCAAGTTTTCTTATTTACTCTTAGTCGATCCTTTGCTGAATTAAAATGCCTTATACTTAAAGTGAATGTTATCTCTTCATTAAAACTTCATTTCAAGCTGGGCGTGGTGGCGCACGCCTTTAATCCCAGCACTTGGGAGGCAGAGGCAGGCAGATTTCTGAGTTCGAGGCCAGCCTGGTCTACAGAGTGAGTTCCAGGATAGCCAGGGCTATACAGAAAAACCCTGTCTCGAAAAACCAAAAAAAAAAACAAAAACAAAAACAAAAAAAAAACTTCATTTCATTAAATATTAGAATGGCTATTCCAGCTTGTTTCTTGGGTCCAGTGGCTTGGAAATGCTTTTTCCAGCCCTTTTCTGAGAAAATGTCTATCTTTGTTGCTGAGGTGTGGTTTGTGTGCAGCAGAATGATGGATCCTGTTTACTCATGCACTCTTATTCATCTACTCTGTTAACCTGTGTCTTTTTATTGGGGAATTGAGACCATGTTGAGAGATATTAATGAACAATGATTGTTAGTTCCTGTTATTTTGATGTTGGTGGTTGTACTTTGTGTGTGTGTGTTGGATTTGTTGTGGAATTATCTATTCCGTGTGGTGAAGTTTTCCTTCTGGTATCCTCTGTAGGACTGGAATAATGGAAAGATATTGTTTGTTTGTTTTTGCTTTTGTTTTTATTGGAATATCTTGTTTTCTCTGTCTTTCAAAGTTTTGCTGGGTATAGCCTTCCAGGCTGGCACCTGTTATTTCTTAGAGATGGTCAGACATCTGTTCAGGCCCTTCTGGCTATTAAAGTCTTGGTTGAAAAGTCAGGTGTAATTATGATAGGCCTGCCTTTATATGTTACTTGACCTTTTTCCCTTGCAGCTTTTAATATTATTTCTTTGTTCTATACATTTAGTGTTTTGATTATTATGTGGCAGGACAATTTTCTATTTTGGTCCATCTATTTGGTCGTCTGTATACTCCTTGTATGGTTAAAGGCACCTCTTACTTTAGGTTAGGGAAATTTTCTTCTTATTTTATTCAAAATATTTTCTAGGCCTTTGAATTGGGAGTCTTCTCTTTGTTCTATTTTTCTTGAGTTTGGTCTTTTCATAGTGTCCCAAATTTCCTGTGTATTTTGTATTAGAAAAATTTAGCTTTAGCATTTTCTTTGACTGATGTATCAATTTCTTCTATGGTATCTTCTACACCTGCGATTCTCTCTTCCATCTCTTGTATTCTGTTGGTAATGCTTATGTCTGTAGTTGCTTTTCTCTTTTCTAGGTTTTTCATCTCTAGGATTGCCTCAGTTTGTGTTTTCTTTACTGCTTCTATTTCCATTTTCATGTCTTGAACAGTTTTATTAATTTCTTTCACCTGTTTGATTGTATTTTCCAGTTTTTCTTTAAAGTCTTTATTCATTTCCTCTTTAAAGTCCTCTATCATCTTCATAAGATTAGATTTAAGGTCATTTTATTGCGATTCGGGTGTGTTAGTATATTCATGGCTTGCTGTAGTAGGATAGATTGGTTTGGGTGGTGCTATATTGCCTTGACTTTCGTTGTTTGTGTTCTTCCACTGGCCTTTAGCCATAGATTGTCCCTGGTGTTGGCAGGAAGCCATGTTCATCTTGATGGGCATAGGCCTCTGGGGCTGCATGTAGAGCTGGTTGTCCTTGATATAAGCAGGCCTCTAGGATTTCAGGTAGAGCTGTTTGTTCCTGGTGGTAGCAGGCTTCCAGGGATGCAGATAGAGCTGGTAGATCCTGATGACTTTAGGCTGCTTGTTGACCTGGGTTAGGACAGGCCTCCAGGGATGCAAGTAGAGCTGTTGATCCCTAATGATTACAGGCTTCTCTTTGTCCTGGGCAGCAGCAGGACTCCAGGAATGTAAGTGAAGTTGTTGCCCTGGAATCAAGTGCAGAGGGGCAGGGTGGAGTTATCAGTTGCTGTATTTGTCTAGCATGGCCAACAGGCAGGGGGTTGGGGGAATCCTCATTAAAACTTCAAAGTTAAGTCATCTTTTGGGCAGTTCCGCTTTTTTACCTTTTTGAGTTCTGTGGACTATATCTTGGGTATTCTGTACTTTTTAAAAAAAATTTTGGCTAATATCCACTTATTAGTACATCCATGCATATCATTTTGTGTCTGAGTTACCTCACTCAGGATGATATTTTCTAGTTCCATCCATTTGCCTGCAAAAGTCAGAATGTCCTCATTCTTAATAGCTAAGTAGTATTCCATTGTGTAAATGAACTACATTTTCTGTATCCATTCTTCTGTCGTGGGACATCTAGGTTGTTTCCAGCTTCTGGCTATCACAAATAAGGCTGCTATGA
>LR752342.1:4204-24840 GCA_902729485.2 Mus minutoides | reverse complement strand
GGAGGGTGTGGGTGTCTATTAATATTAATTCCACAGCAAACTGGAAATAGTTGACTAAAGAGTGGTTGGAACACAGGGCAGACTGAAGCCAAAACTTACACTCTCCATGGAGAGACTTAGCTGTTAGGTCTTGAAAGGGCTCTAGTCTCTAGAGTAGTCATAGATAATATTTCCAGAGATAAATAATGGGATTGGTGCTTTATGTTGAACAAATTAATATTTATTCTCATGTTGTTTTTTAAAATAAGGCACAAGGTTATGTACTCATTCTATAAAAACCACTTCCTGGTATCCAAAAACCTTGGACAGCGCCATGAGACCAAAGAAGAATAAAGATTACACAGAGTTTAATTAGTGACTTAGTGGTAGAAATTTGGTTGTATACAGCTGGAAGACTAGTGGATTTCTGGGATTTCAGTCAATGGAAGAAGGCTTATTAAATGGTCAACACAAAAGTGACCTCATTCAGGTCATCATAGATGTGGCCTGTGTGAGTCTATTATCAGAGACATCAGATATGTTCCTGATGCTGATGGGTCCACTCAGAAGCTAAACATACTACTCCGATGGTTTGTGTTGCATTGGGAAACACTGCAAGCGAAACTCCTCCAGTATTACTCAGTGGCGTTGTGACTCAAGATAGTCAGTTATGCCAATCTGAATCCATCAATGCCCCAAATGAAGTTGTTGCTTCAGAAGAGAAAGATAGTTGGACATAATAGTGCACACTTGCAATCACACAGAATTATAGTTCAAGACAAGCCTGGGTGACATGGTGAATTTGAAATCCGATTAGAGGGATACATAGTTCTCATCTCAAAAATTCAAGAACTAGGAATCTAAATCAGTGACAGAATATTTGTCTAACATGTTTAAAAGGCTCTGGATTCAGCTATCAGGAAGGGAGGAGGGTATGGGAAAGATATTGTACTTGAAATTAAAATTATTTTAGTGGTGCATGTGATGTTACTTAATTCCAGAACATCATATTCCCAACCCTGTTGAGGATCTTTTCTATGATGAGCATGCAGAAGACACAACAACCTTTGAAACCGCTGCCTGTTCTAGGTAGACTGATTGTCAGCCAGGAAGTATAAAGTAGTTTTAGAAGTGGGATAGTAGGAACAGCAAGTTTTGGATGGGAAGTGGTTGGTTAAGCACTTTTGAAGTTAAGCTACTAGATAATGGTAGGTTCTTAGATTTGAATTAATAATGGAGAGCAATGCCAAGAGCCTGCCCGGCATGGAATGGGTTTAAGGGGGACATAGAGGTGGACATAGAAGTAGCTTTAAAGATTGATGATTCCTGGACATAGCTTTAAAGACTGATGGTCTCTGGCCATCTAGTTCTCTTAACTATACTGAATGTTTGCTGATCACTTGTACATAATTCTAAAAACTTTCTTGCTCATTCTGAGGGTTAAAAACCATTGGCTTGGGTGATTAAAACCTGTAGCCTAACAACCAGGAATTAAGCAAAGGATTGGAAATGTTTTTCTCTCTCTTGCCCAGAAGCCTCACCCCTCTCTTGTCAGGCTGGAGGGAAGTTTGGAGCAATAAATTTATTGAACCAGAGCCGGGCATGGTGGCGCATGCCTTTAATCCCAGCACTCGGGAGGCAGAGGCAGGCGGATTTCTGAGTTCGAGGCCAGCCTGGTTTACAAAGTGAGTTCTAGGACAGCCAGAGCTACACAGAGAAACCCTGTCTCGAAAAACAAAACAAAACAAAACAAAATTTATTGAACCAGGAGAAGAGAGACACACTTGGAGAAGGAAAATTTTTCACACAAGCAAATATGCATGAACTAACATAAATTTATATACAAATTCACATACATATATTTATACATCTTCAGGCATTCCTGTAGGGTTCAACTACATACTTATGGCATAAGTACATACTTACACACAAATCTATACTTACATATGCATATAGAGCAAAAAAAAGTGCAAACAGAACTCACTCATTCTGGATGAAAAATAAGGTCCAATATTTATTGCATAGAGAAAGAAAAAGCTTCTATTCTTTTATTGCTAAATGAATTAAACCCAAGTCTGTAAGAAAAAAGCTTTGTCCTCCTTAGTAAGACTAAGCCTGCCTTGCTGTTAAGAAAAAAATCTGTTCTATCCCATGGTAAGCCTGCCTGTTCTTTCTGCTCTCTACAGCTTCTTCTTTGTCTCCTTTTCTCTCTGCATTCTGCATATTACTCTTTTAAAATTTTAAGTTCCCTTATAATTTCTAAGTTGTTCTACTCTGCTGTCCTTCTCCTTCCCCTTGCTAATCTTGCTCTCTCCTCCTGCTTGGATATAATAAATGTCCCACAATGTAATCCTCTATAGGTTTTTTGTATCTAGTTTTTTCTAGGGGAATAGATCACATAATTTCTCCAAGCATCCTTTTTTTGTTTTGTTTTGTTTAATAAAAGTTCACTAAATGTTGAAACATAAATTCAAATCATCAATTGAATAAGAAGTTTACAACAAAGAATGTTTACATTATGTATCCGATAAGACTAGACATTCATTATCTGTCATTAGCTCTACAGGGTCATGGAGAATTAAACACCATAACTAAGTTATCATTGAAGTTTTATATCAATTAACCTAATCAATATTTTGTCTTCTGTATTCGCACCTACAATAAATTGTTAGTTTTCTTTTTAAGACCTTTGGTTAATTATTTTGTAACCTCTTGGAATGTGTTCTAAGTTGTAAATGCCTGCTTTCTATCTCAGAAGCAATTAACTCTTGATACTTGAAGACTGGCAGAATTCTAATTGCAGTTTTAATATCAGAGAGGACTTAATATTTTAAAGAGTTTTATTTATTATAGGAGTCCTATTATAAAGGGCTTAATAATTACTAGTATTATTCTAGGAATTATAGAATCATAATTAAGAATTAAGAAATCATCTGTCTATATAGCATCACTACAAGACAGTACATCTTCATTGTTCTTCAGAAATCTGTTTAAATACCTAGTGATATACATATATTCAATAATAACAGGAAAAGCATATTAGTAGCAGGAATCTTTCCTCAGATGTAATCTCTTCAGACATACCTAGAGGAGCAAATCCATCATGACTTTACGGTCCATGGCGAAACAATCTCAGGAAGATCACTTGCTAGTTTTTAGCTTCTCCTAGATGGCTCCTGGCAATAGGCACCTTGTAAATTTCAGATTTTTAAAAAATAACCTACTATTTATTTTATTTTATTTTATGTGCATTGATGTTTTGCCTACACATAGGTCTGTGTGAGGGTCTTGGATCCTGGAGTTACAGGTGGTTGTGAGCTGTCCCATGGATGCTAGGAGTTGAACTTGGGCCTCTGGAACAGTAGTCAGTGCTTTTAACCTATGAGCCATCTCTCCAGCCCATAAATTTCAAATTTAGAATTGACTGTGGGATAGATAGATGAGGTGAGTAGCTGAAATAGAGGGAAGCCGCTCAGGATATCCGCAGATTTCTCTCTCTTTCCCTGTTCCTTTCCCTTCTTCCCCTCGCCTTCTTCTCTTGCTTTGCCTTTTTCATCCTATTTCTTCTTACTTTATTTTTAACTTTTCTTAATTTTGTGATCTTTTACCCTATTTGTAACTGAAACTAAATTATCTTAAGGAGTCCAAATTATATTCTTGTTCGATTATTGAGTCCACCAACTGATTGGCAAGTTCATTCTTGTCTATAGATCTGAACAACATTGCTTTTATGTATTTGCATGATTGGAATCCTTATTTGCGTGACAGAATGGGGCATTTTCTTACCTGAGTTAAGTGGTAACTGCAGGCAGTAAGTGTACAACACACTTAGTACTGAACAAATTAAGAGAATATAGAATGGGAACCCAATTGACTTCACAGTATAATAGCAGTGCAGCTTTTGTGTGAATCAGATAATAAACCTTCTAAGAAAACTAGAAATTAGAAATATACCCAGAAAGAGAGCATAATACAAAAGATGTTAACATTTCCCAATTTCATCTGTTTCTGAGGGGAGGGGGATATGAAATGTAAAAGCTGTAGCTGACTTGAAGGCTTTTGCTTTTATTTAAACATAGTATTTTATAATCCATTAAACAGGGGCGGACTAGCAGAAAGACTCCAAGAACTGCATAATCGAAAGAGATCTGCCATTTCTTTGTGGAGACATCGATGTGTTTCTTACCAAATGACACCATTAGGTAAGATTCACACCTGCTTCTAAAGTGATGGGTGCAAAAAATCAGAGCTAAAATATCTTAAAATACAAGAAGGTGAAATCCTTCATACATATTTGGTTTTAAATATTTGAATTTCTTTAAAAAAAAAAACCTTACTTGTTCTAGTATCTCTGCATATTCACATGCATGTGTGGGGAAGTTCAGAATGCCATATTCCAAATCATGTTCTATCAAGTTATTTGTTAAATGTGTTCTATAGGGATATATATGACTTATATTTTTTCTTTTTTCTTATTTTTTATTGGTTATTTTATTTATTTACATTTCAAATGTGATCCTCATTCCCAGTTTTCCCTCCACAAGCCCACTATCTTTTCTTCCCTCCCCTGACTCTATAAGAGTGCTCTCCCCAAACCCTACCTTTATTCCTGCATCAGCATCTTAGAGTTCCCCTGTCCTGTTGGTCATCAAGCCTCCACTGGACCAAGGGAATCAGTGCTGCCACATAAGGCAGTTCTCTGCAACATATCCAGCTGGAGCCATGGGTACCCCCTCTGTACTCTTTGGTTGGTGGTTTAATCCCTGGGAGCTTTGGGGGGGGGGTCTGGTTGGTTGATATTGTTCTTCCTATGAAGTTGCAAACCCCTTCAGCTCCTACAGTCCTTGCCCTAACTTCCCCACTGGGGTCCCTGCACTCAGTGTGATGTTTAGCTGTGTATATCCACATCTATATTGGTCAGGAATTGGCAAAGCCTCTCAGGAGATAGCTGTATAAGGCTCCTGTCAGCGAGTACTGCTTGGCATCTGCAATAGGGGCTGGGTTTGGTGTCTGTATGTGGGATGAATCCCCAGGTGGAGCAGTCTCTGGATGCCCTTTCCTTCAGTCTCTGCTCCACTCTTTGTCCCTATATTTCCTTTAGATAGAAGCAATTCTGTGTTAAAATTTTTGGAGATGGTGGGTGGCCCTATACCTCAACTGGGGGGCCATGCCTAACCTCTGGTTATGGTCTTGACAGGTTCTCCCTCCCCTTTGTTGGGTGTTTCAGTTAATGTCATTCCCATGGGGTCCTGAAAGGCTCATGTTTTCCTGGCATATGGGACTTTCTGGTGGCTACCCCCAGTTCTCAATCCCACATTGCTACATTGTTCAATTTCCTGACCCTCTGTATATCTCCTCCATCTCCTCTCATACCTGATTCTTCCCCTCTTTTTCTGCTCCCCCTCTTCTCTTCCTCCCAAGTCCCTCCCACCCTCTACTTCCCTTGATTATTTTGTTCCCTATTCTGAGTAGGAACTTTATTATCCACACTTTGGTCTTCCTTCCTCTTGAGCTTCATGTGGTCCATGAGTTGTATAGTGGGTATTCTACACTCTTGCCTAATATCCATGTATCAGTGAATACATACCATGTGTGTTCTTGTTTTAGCATAAAATGTTCTATAGATATCCGTTAAATCCATTTGGTCCATAATTTCTGTTAGTTTCACTGTGTCTCTGTTTAGTTTCTGTTTCTATGATCTGTCCATTGATAAGAGTGGTGTGTTGAAGTCTCCCACTATTACTGTGTGTGGTGCAAATGGTGCTTTGAGCTTTAGTTAAGTTTCTTTTATGATAGGATAGATGTTCAGAATTGAGAGTTCATCTTGGTAGATTTTTCCTTTGATGAGTATGAAGTGTCCTTCCTTATCCTTTTTGATAAGTTTTGGTTGAAAGTCAATTTTATCTGATATTAGAATGGCTATTTCAGTTTGTTTCTTGGGACCATTTGCTTGGAAAATTGTTTTCCAGCCTTTTACTCTGAGGTAGTGTCTGTTTTTGACACTGAGGTGCTTTTTCTCTATACAGCAGAATGCTTTATGTATCCAGTTTGTTAGTCTATGTCTTTTTATTAGGAAATTTAGTCCATTGATGTTAAGAGATATTAAGAAAAAGTGATTGTTGCTTCCTATTATTTTTGTTGTTAGAGATGGAATTATGTTTGTGTGGCTATCTTCTTTTGGGTTTGTTGAAAGAAGTTTACTTTCTTGCTTTTTTAGGGTGTAGTTTCCCTCCTTGTGTTGGAGTTCTCCATCTGTTATTCTTCATAGGTCTTGATTTGTGGAAAGATATTGTGTAAATTTGGTTTTTTTCATGAAATATCTTGGTTTCTCTATCTATTTTAATTGAGAGTTTTGTTTGGTATAGTACCCTGGGCTGGCCTTTGTTTAATCTTAGGGTCTGTATGACATCTGCCCAGGATCTTCTGGCTTTTGGGTTCTCTGGTGAGAAGTCTGGTGTAATTCTGATAGGTCTGCCTTTGTATGTTACTTGATCTTTTTCTCTTACTGCTTTTTTTTTTTTGGTTTTTTTTTTTTTTTTTTGGTTTTTCGAGACAGGGTTTCTCTGTCTAGCCCTGGCTGTCCTGGAACTCACTTTGCAGACCAGGCTGGCCTCGAACTCAGAAATCCGCCTGCCTCTGCCTCCCGAGTGCTGGGATTAAAGGTGTGCGCCACCACGCCCGGCTCCTATTACTGCTTTTAATATTCTTTCTTTGTTTTGCACATTTGGTGTTTTGATTATTTTGTGATGGGAGGAATTTCTTTTCTGATCCAGTCTAAGTAGATGTTCTGTAGGCTTCTTGTATGTTCATGGGCATTTCTTTCTTTAGGTTAGGGAAGTTTTCTTCTATATTTTTGTTGAAGATATTTACAGGCCCTTTAAGTTGGGAATCTTTACTCTTTTCTATACCTATTATGTTTAGGTTTGGTCTTCTCATTGTGTCCCGGATTTCCTGGATGTTTTGGGTTAGGAGCTTTTTGCATTTTGCAGTTTTTTTGATTGTTGTTTCAATTTTCTATGGTATCTTCTACACTTGAGATTCTCTCTTCTATCTCTTGTATTCTGTTGGTGATGCTTGCATCTATGACTCCTGATCTCTTTCCTAGGTTTTCTGTCTCTAGAGTTGTCTCCCTTTGTGATTTCTTTATTGTTTCTATTTCCATTTTTAGATCTTGGATGATTTTGTTCAATTCCTTCACCTGCTTGGTTGTGTTTTCCTTTAATTCTTTAAGGGATTTCTGTGTTTCCTCTTTAAGGTCTTCTACGTGTTTTCCTGTGTTCTCCCATATTTCTTTAAGGGAGTTATTTATGTCCTTCTTAAAATCCTCTATAATCATCATGAGATGTGATTTTAAATCTGAATCATTCTTTTATGGTGTGATGGGATATCCATGACTTGCTGTAGTGGGAGAACCGGGTTCTAATGATTCCAAGTAGCCATCGTTTCTGTTGCTTATGTTCTCACACTTGCCTCTCACCATCTGGTTATCTCTAGTGCTCCCTGCCCTTGCTGACTATGACTGGATCCTTCCCTTCCTGTGATCCTGTCTGTGTTAGACCTCTTCAGGATCTACCTGTCTCTGTGATTCCAGTATCCTGTGTGATCTTGGGTATGTTGGAACTCCTGGGAGTCAAGCTGCCCCTGAGATCCTGAAATCTTGGTGTGACCAAGCTTCTGAGATCCTGTTGTGTCAGAACTGCTGGGAGTCAAGCTTACTCTGGGTGTTGCAGGGGTGGGTGGGAAACCAGAGCCCTAGGTCTGCTCTGGGCACAGGTGCAAGTTGGAAGGAACCTGTTCCCTCCGGCTGGGTCGTGGTTTGTGTTTCCTTGGTTCCTATGGGGGTCCCAGTTATGCTGGGTGTTGAGAAGGATGTTGTGGTGTCAACTGTGATTTTGAGTGTATCAGGAGAGCTGCAGTGCTTGTGGGTATGTCTGATCTCCTGGGTATCGAGCTTTTCTCTGTGATCCTGTGATCCTAGGTGTTTCAGAGTCCCTGGGAGTTGGGCTTATTCTGGGTGTTGTAAGAGTGAGTGCAGAGCTAGCACCCCAGGTCTGCTCCGGGTCCAGGTTCAGACCAGAAGGAATCTCTGCCACTGGTTGGGTGAGGGTTCCTGCATCCCTGGATACTGGGGGACCCAGTTACTCCAGGTGTTGGGGCAGGTGTTGTTGCCTTTCCTGTGGTCCTTTGTGTTTCAGAGCATCTGGGAATCAGGCTCCCTTTGGGTGTTATAGGAGTGGGTGCAGATTCAAACTGGAAGGAACCCATGCCACTGACCAGGCAGGGGTTCCTGTGTCCCTGGATCCCCGGGGTCCCAGTAACTCCGAGTGTTAGGGCAGATGTTGTGGCTCCCTCACCTGTGATCCTGGGCATGTTAGAGCATCTGGGAGTTGAGCAAACTCTGGGTGTTGTGGGACTGAAGAAGAATTCATCTTGTTTGGAATATTGTTAGGACTTACTGTAACAATGTTCCAAAAATGAACTGTGCCTAGTAATGTGGTCCATCTTATATTTTTGTAAGTATTTTTAGATAGAATAATAGGTATTTGTATTTTAACACTACTTGTGTGTTTTTGTAATTGTTTTCCTTTTATGAACTCAGGATTTCTACATACTCTAAGGTAACCACTGAGTTTCTGTTACCTTTTGATACCAGAATAGGTAGTTATTAATTCCTGGTGTGATTTTACATCACATATTGTGGCTACAAGATCAGGAACCTGTGTCAGCTTACTATCTGGACTTTAGCTGTGTGTCCAGTACTCAGTAATGCAGCAGATTTTGAATCCCTGGACAGGTCTGTAGTCCAAAATATGTAGGACAAATGGCACTTCTGTAGTGTTTGACATAAATCCCTAATACAAGCATAAATTTTTGAACATACTTTGAAAATATGTCTAAACATACTACAAGCATCAGCTTAACATTCTACATGTTCATGTTCTTCCCTAACTCCATTTCCTTCCTGTCCTCAAAAAAGTGAGCCGGGTACTAACTGTGAGAAACAGGCCTTATGAACAGTGCTGTGACAAGTAGGTGGGCCAGCTCAGTGTGCCCTATACTCCAGCACTTAGTCAGGAGAATGGACAGGAAACTGTACAAAACAGAAGTGAGAGAAGAAGTGGAAATGGAAATGAAACTGAATAACTCAAAACTTGCCGTTGCCGTCAATCATCCGGTCTACAAGGGTTGAGGGACTGGTGATACTGAGTGTTATTTGCAGGTCTATTTTTTGTTATTCTGAATTAATTTTCTATTTTAAAAATTAAACAGCAACAGGAAAAGATAAAATATATTCATAACCTTTGACCTCTATGTTCTATTTTACAACATGTGTTAAAGTAAGAACAGTAAGTGAGATTGATTTGAAATCTCCCAGTTTCCCTTCTGAGCAGTCTGTTTCTCTGCAGAGACATGGCCTCCTCTGACATATTTTGTCCTCCCTTACATTTTTGATTCCTCCCAGCTAACCTCCTTCCTTTACCCTCCCCATTTGTTGTCTGAGTTACCCAGAGTAGCTTTTAACTCAAGATTTTCTTTTCTTGGTCCCTCAAAGTAGCTAGGATTACAGATGAGGTCTACCACACCCAACATGAAACTCTGCAAAGATTTTTGTGGGGAATATTTTGTGTGCCACACACCATTCTATTCCAACCACTTGATTTTATTAGTTGAATCTCCAGGACCACCCACAACTACCAGTTCTTTGAACTTTTACATTGGTACAAGGTGTCCATAAATATCATTGCATTGGCTCACCTTGGTCTGTCTCCTCTCATTCTCTCAGATGTTCACTGGAGCAAGTGGCATGAACTGTTTCATAGATGAGACAATTGAGAAGATGAAATCTATGTAATTGGCCAACCTTGTAAGAGAGGCACTACTTAAATCCAGATCACCTTCTACCCTTCTAAATCCTTACCCCAAATATCCAGAAATCCATGAAAACTCATATAGGCGTTACCTTTTCTGTTCCTGGTACACAATATCTAACAGAAGCAAGGGCACCAACATTCAGTTTACGTGGTTATATATTCTTGTTCACAAAATGTACAGGAAGTTTCTAAGTGTTGTTTTTTGTTTGTTCTCTTTTGTCTTGTAGGCAGAAAATCTGGTGTATTAACTGTGAAAATTCTAGAGCTACACGAGGAATGCAGCATGCAAGTTGCAGTATGTGAGCAGTTAGCAGGGCCTCCAGTTACCAGCCCTCCTGAAGTATGTGAGCAGTTAGCAGGGCCTCCAATCACCAGCCCTCCTGAAGGGCTAGCTCCTAGACCAGGCGCCTACCTGAAGGTTCTCTTTACCAGAGAGACTGCAGACCACTTGATGGGGCATCCCCAGGACATCATTTATATCTTCCCTCCTTGGTGAGTGTAAAGAACTGAGTCTACCAGATGTTAATCATTAAGGTTACCTTCCATAGGAGATCTTTCTAGAGCATCATAGCCAGTGGTCATTTATAGTCTGCAGTGACCTCTCATGGTTCTTAGGATCACTTGTGAAATGGCCTCAGGCTACCTGTGGATACAACTCCTAGCTTGTTTCCTTCTTACATGTGTGTGTGTGTGAAGATTGGAGAGTGTGTGTGCATATGAGTGCAGTTTTCCTCACAAGTCATGAGAGAGAATCAGATTCCTGAGAACTGCCCCACAACTCTTATAGGTAGTTGTGAACCACCCTACCTAGGTGCTGGGAATTTAACTTGGGTCCTTTGGAAGAGCAATAAGAATTCTTACCTCCTGCTGGGCAGTGGTGGAGCACTCCTTTAATCCTAGTACTTGGGAGGGATTAAAGGCATTTTGCAAAGAAAGAAATTTCTTCATAAGGTTATAAGGACAAATGCTTATAGATTATTGTTAGGAACTATGCTATTTTAATAAAATAGTGGATGTAGATTCTCCTCCAATAATCATGACTTCACCAGCAGTGTGAAGGTTTTCAGTACCAGGCATGGTCTCTTTCTTGTTAAGCAAGTCTTAAAATCTAATTAGAAAACAATCGGATGACAGAAGGAATGCAGAAGAGGATACAAGTGATCTAATAAGTAAGTGGGAAGGAGGCCTCCTTGAAGGAGAGGGAGGAAGCTAAAATAACAACACAAATGGCTGGAAACCCACAAGGAATCATACCATTAGCTGTAGTATATATTGATAAACAACTCCACACTGTCTCTGGCTAGGCACCGGCCGACAGTCTGTTCTTAGCCTGGCACTTAAGCCAAGACCGCAGTTTTTCCCTTTAGCCAAAGCCTGTCCCATCAAAATTGGCTCTGCTTATCCGAAGCCCGGAAATGACTCTCCACCTTGTGGCTGGTTTCTTTTCCGTACTCTCAAATTTCTGTGGATAGCTGGCCTGTACTTCTTGCAAACCCATGCCCTGCCGTAGTTACCTTTCCCTTGGAGCCTGAACAGGGATCTGCCATGGATCTCAGTTGAATTGCCTCGAGAAAGCAAACACCAGACAATCTTAGTTTAACATCAACAGATAACACAATTGGTGGGCGCAGAACCTAGCATCCTAATCTTCCCAAATCTTCTGGTGGCAGATCCAGGACCTACCACTCAAACTAACAGCCTCCAGCCTCCTACATGTTGGTTGCCTTGCTCCCGTTGTCCAAAAAGCAAGTTTCTCTAATTTTATTTTATTTTATTTTATTATTTTTTATTAGATATTTTCTTCATTTACATTTCAAGTGTTATCCCATAAGTCCCCTATACCCTCCCCCCCACCCTGCTCCCCTACCCACCCACTCCCACTTCTTGGCCCTGGCATTCCCCTGTACTGGGGCATATAAACATAAAAAGCAAGTTTCTTTCTCTTGTGTTTCCTCTTCTTCTCCCCAACCTGGAAGTTCTGCCTCCTCACCCAGTGATTGGTTTCTTGTCGTCTTTATTATCCAATCAATTAGGGGTAAAAAAAAAAATTCCACTACAATTAGCTATTTACTTAAGATAGTATAATGCACATAACTGAGGTGGAAGCATACTACTGTACTGTAGGCTTATCACTGCCGTGCTGGCTGTTGGTATGCGTCATAAGCATACCAGTGGCTAGGACTGTAGGTTGCATCTGTCCTTTGGAAACTTGCATGGTGCCTTTTGTTACCATGAAAGCTAGTCTTCAGGGAGGAGGCACTCAGGCTAGTTCTACCCCATAATAGTTCTCTCTATTATGTTCATTTATCTTTTTAGCCCAACATAATGCTTTCTTTATTTTCCTTGTTTTTTTAAATATATAAAATAATCTTAGACTTTTTATGTAATGAAGAATTTTCTTCCTCTTTCAGTTATGGCAGATGGATTTCCTGGGTAGTATTAGTAGGTAGTTAGTGTTGGTGTTAGTATAGTCGGTCTTTCAGGACTTGGAATGCAGTCTCCAGGCTCTTCTGGCTTCTGATATTTTTTTTTTTTGAGAAATCAGCTGTTACTAGTGGGATTTCCTTCATAGGTGACATATATTCTCTTTCTCTTGTACTTTCTTTGTTTTAAATAGTTAATGTTTTAAATATAACATAATATTTATATTAAATAAAACAATACCTTATGTTTGTATTGTTTTGTCATCACAGAAGGAGAAAAGTTAAGCTCTTGAATTTTTTATGGTGTGTGTGTGTGTATGCGTGTGTGTGTGTGTGTGTGTGTGTGTGTGTGTGTGTGTGTGTGTCTGTCTGTCTTTATTTTTAAAACTCCTTGAATTCTTTGAGGAAATTTATGATGATTCTTTTAATGCTTGTATCCTGGAGTTAATCTGGATCATTTTCCTTAGCAAGCATTTGGACAAGCTGGTAGGTTTTGAAGGACATAGTAACATAGTGGCTTGATCTTTAATTATCTTAGTATTCCTGCCATGAGATCCAGGCATGAGAACCTCATTAGTTTTCAGTACATTATGGATGAAGAAGGGTCAAAAAAGAGAGAAGCTGTAGGTGTGAGTTCAGCCTAGAGCAGCAGTTCTCAAACTTGCAGGTTGAGGGGTCACCTAAGATCATCAGAAAACACAGATGTTTACATTACTTCATAACAGAATCAAAATTACAGGTTTCTTTTTCTTTAAGAAGTAGAATTTATTCAAATTTAAACACAATAACATCAAATAATGAGAGCAAGGACATTTATTTTTATTCCTTTTTTATGATATGGCAGAAAACTAATTGATATTTGAAATTTAGAATTGATTGTAGCTTTTCTTTCCTAAGTTTCTCTTTTCCTTCTTTTCCAATTTATGGAAATATAAGTAAGCATTAAAGTATTTCTGCTAAACTTTGTTACTTTTAGCAATAACCTAGTCACCAAAATGCTATTTTCAGAGTAGGTTCCTTTTTTTGCATATTTTATTTTTGTGCTACCATTAAAACTTCGTAGTTTCATATCTATGCTAAGACATATGTCCTTTGACTCTAATTAATAGTTTCATTTTCTATAATCAAATATGTTACTCTCTGAATTTTATGGCATAGCGTGACATGAGATCAGAAAATCCTTTAATTGCATTCTAATTAGCTAACTATTATCACAGCCCCACTGATATCTTAGGTGATCATTATTGTTTGCTTCTTTTCCCTTCTATTAGTTTTGTCAATCCCACCATGCTCTTTTGTTATATCTCATTTTTCAAAGTTGAAAACAACTTTATTAAATCAAGGGCATGCTTTGTCCCAGTCCTGTCCATCTTATGCCTGTCAGTCAAATGTTCTGGATAAGTTCTAGAAAAAAATGTACTTCTTTGATTAAAATAATCAAAAGAAAATAAAAACGTAGAGATTATTTGACTAAAGGATATCTTCTGAAATCTCCTGTTAATTGGCCTGATGACTGTGTGACAATTGATATATACTATGGGTAAGACAAGAGTGTGAAATATATTCAGAATTTACATTGATGAGGCCATGATGGGTCATTATACATTCTAAGCTACCACATGTTCTCAACTGCTCTATGACTCTAAAGAAAGCTTAGTTATCAGTTACTATTATTGCTGTTCAGGTGCATTCTTTATTAGATTTTTTAAAATCATAATTGAAGTACAACTTTTCTCCCTTCTCTTTCCTGCCTCCAAATCTCCCACTCCTTTAAATTAATAGCATCTTCTTTCATTTATTAACATTGGATAACCAACTAATGTCCCATTATTTTTTAGAGTGTTGATCAAATGGAGGTGATATCAAAATACAACTGACAACAGGTTGGCTACTATTGCAATTGTCATTAATAATAGTTGGCCACTTATATATCACATTAGGGAAGAGATAGTTTTGCATTTGGAACAAAATACCTCCAGGTATAGCTGCTCAGTCTTTTACAGAAGCTAGAGAAATGGGTTATTGTGTCCCATATTGTAGATCTGTATTACTAACAGAGATAGGTTTTTATCTGTGGTAAAACTATACCCATGAAAAAATTAACAAAGTACAAATGTATTTTTCAAGATATAATGTACATGCACGTTGGCCTTCAGGTCGGTCCCTGCAGCTCCTGGACCTGGCTGTGTTATGTCATGTCCCTGGCATGATAGTCGTGCTTATTAGTTGTTTTGTTGTTCCTGCTGTTGCTGTTACTGATGCCACTGTAACAGCTATGTCTTCTCTGACAACAATGCAGGCTACAGGTTTTCTCCATCCAGAGCAACTCCATGTCCCAGATGTCTACTCAGATAGGACAGGTTGTCCAACTGGGGCAGCCTGACCTGGGAGGAGACAGTACCCAAACAAACATGTAGCCAGCCCTTCAGCAGTGGATTTTTGTCTTGGCAGAATTTAGCAGTTGTCTCTCCTGCATTTAAGTTTGCCCATTGTGGATAGCATTTTGTGTGCAGTATGAAACTTGTCATCCTTAATGTCATCTCCAAATATAGGTTCTTAGATGCTCATTTTCTTTGAAGTGGATTGGGGCTACTTTAGTGCCAGGAGCAGACCTGGTGGTGGTTCAGCAATTCATCTTCGTTCCTTGGCGTGTGATTCCTTGGAGATTATTATCTATGTGGATTTATTTATCCATTTTCTCTCTTTTAATATCTTTCTCTGGATTCAATTTTATTTAAACTCCTTTTCTTGGATTATCTTCTCTTAATGTTCCGTCATTTTCTTTAGACATTTCGCTTTGTCCAGTGGTCTCTGGATTCCTTAGTTGGATGATTTTCTTCTCAGGTTCAGAGGTTTCGTCCATTATCATCAAGGCAGGAAACAAGGTAGCATCCAGGCAGGCATGGCACAGGAAGTGGTGAGAGTTCTACATCATCATCCAAAGGAAGCCAGGAGCAGACTGTTCTCAAGCAGCTGGGAGAAGGGTCTCCCGAAATTACAGTTTTAAATAATAATAAAAATAAATACTTTTGGCCGGGTGTGGTGGCACATGTCTTTAATCCCAGCACTCGGGAGGCAGAGGCAGTCTCTGGATGGTCCATCCTTTCATCTTAGCTCTGAACTTTGTCTCTGCAACTCCTTTCATGGATATTTTAGTCCCTATTCTAGGGAGGAATGAAGTATCCACACGTTGGTCTTCCTTCTTGATTTTCTTGTGTTTTGGGAGTTGTATCTTGGGTATTCTAGGTTTCTGGGCTAATATTCACTTATCAGTGAGTGCATATCAAGTGACTTCTTTTGTGATTGAGTTACCTCACTCAGGATGATATCCTCCAGATACATCCATTTGCCCCAAGAATTTCATAAACTCATTGTTTTTAATAGCTGAGTAGTATTCCATTGTGTAAATGTACCACATTTTCTGTATCCATTCCTCTGTTGAGGGACATCTGGGTTCTTTCCAGCTTCTGGCTATTATAAATAGGGCTGCTATGAACATAGTGGAGCATTTGTCCTTATTACCAGTTGGAACATCTTCTGGGTATATGCCCAGGAGAGGTATTACTGGATCTAGTGGTAGTACTATGTCCAGTTTTCTGAGGAACCTCCAGTCTGATTTCCAGAGTGGTTTTACCGGCTTGCAATCCCACCAGCAATGGAGGAGTGTTCCTCTTTCTCCATATCTACGCCAGCATCTTCTGTCACCTGAATTTTTGATATTAGCCATTCTGACTGGTATAAGGTGGAATCTCAGGGTTGTTTTGATTTGCATTTCCCTCGTGATTAAGGATGTTGAACATTTTTTTCAAGTGCTTCTCAGCCCTTCAGTATTCCTCAGTTGAGAATTCTTTGTTTAGTTCTGTACCCTATTTTTTAATGGGGTATTTGAATTTCTGGAGTTCTGCTTCTTGAGCTCTTTGTATATATTGGATATTAGTCCCCTATCAGATTTAGAATTGGTAAAAATTCTTTCCCAATCTGTTGGTGGCCTTTTTGTCTTATTGACAGTATCTTTTGCCCCACAGAAGTTTTGCAATTTTATGAGGTCCTATTTGTTGATTCTTGATCTTACAGAACAGGCCATTGCCGTTCTGTTTAGGAATTTTTCCCCTGTGCCCATATCTTCGAGGGTTTTCCCCACTTTCTCCTCTATAAATTTCAGTGTCTCTGGTTTCATGTGGAGTTCGTTGATCCACTTAGACTTGAGCTTTGTACAAGGAGATAAGAATGGATCAATTTGCTTTCTTCTACATGATAACCGCCAGTTGTGCCAGCACTATTTGTTGAAAATGCTGTCTTTTTCCCACTGGATAGTTTTAGCTCCCTTGTCAAATATCAGGTTACCACAGGTGTGTGGATTCATTTCTGGGTCTTCAGTTTTATTCCATTGATCTACTTGTCTGTCACTGTACCAGTACTGTACTGACTGGGTTTGTGTGACAACCTGACACAGGCTGGAGCACAGAGAAAGGAGCTTCAGTTGGGGGAATGCCTCCATGAGTTCCAGATGTAAGGCATTTTCTTAATTAGTGATCAAGAGGGGAGGGCCCCTTGTGGGTGATATCATCTCTGGCCTGGCAGTCTTGGGTTCTATAAGAGAGCAGGCCGACCAAGCCAGGGGAAGCAAGCTAGTAAGGAACATCCCTCCACAGTTCCTGCATCAGCACCTGCTTGAGTTCCAGTCCTGACTTCCTTCAGTGATGAACAGCAATGTAGAAGTGTAAGCTGAATAAACCCTTTACTCCCTAACTGTTTCTTGGTCATGATGTTTTGTCCAGGAATAGAAACCCTGACTAAAACAAATTGGTTCCAGCATAGTGGGGTATTCCTGTGACAGCCTGACCATGTTTTGGGGAGGTCAGTGGAAGGACTTTGGAACTTTGGGCTAGAAGATCTATTTGGTGTTAAGAACTCTGTGGGATGTTGTGTAGGAGCTTGGAAGATAATGTTAAGAACAATGCAGAAGATGGGGGTCTGGCTTGTGAAATTTCAGAGGGAAAATTAAAGACTCTTTTCAGGGCCATTGCTATTTTGGATTGTAAAGATTCTGTGGTTCTGGTTAGCTGGGGCTGAAGAATCAGCTGTGATTAACAAGATACCAGAACCACTAGAGTGAAACCTTGGCATTATGGGACTATTGATGCTGGTTACCTGGAGCTAAGAAATTAACAGTGATTAAGAAGAGACCAACATCAATGAGTTGACATCTTCTGGGAAGTGTTTTTTTGAGAGCACAGAGGCTGTGTTCCAGAGATAGCCAACGTTGTACCTTGTGCTGTGGCTAGACTTGGTAATGGGTAAGAGTTACGTAGGTGGTACTGGTTTTGAAGGCATGAAGGGGTCACACAGAACAGCTGAGTCTCAGCACTGTGAGAGGCCATGGAAGGCCATTGGTGAAGGTACAGCCTCAGTTGTAATTGATGGCCCAGGACAGAAGGCGTCATGCAAAGGAGTTGAGGCTTGGCACCATGAAGAGAGCCTATGAGAGGCTATTGTTAAAGCTAAGTTACAGTGGAAGACAGTAGAGTTTTGGAGATGCCAGTACCATGAGATGACCACCAAGAACAGCAGCAGCAGTGGAGTATAGGCAGCTGAAGCCTAGAAGACAATGTGTGTGCTACAAAGGGCATGGCTGGAAAAGTGACCCATGCCCTTGGAGGAGCCCAGATGATCGAAGATCGTGAGTTGGATCCCAGACATTGGACGGTTGGAGATTGATTTTTTTTTTTTTCCTTTTGATTGTGACTGTGCCCTGATATTTTTCCCTCTTGAAGGAAGAAAATATTTTAGTGGATCCCACAGTTAAGAGACTTTTAATCTTTTAATTGTAAAAAGACTTTGGATTTTAAAAGATATTGGATATTTTAAAAGGATTGAACTTTTAATATGTAAAGACTGTGGGACACTTAAAATTATTTGGATCTTGGGGATGAATAAGAATGTAAGGGTTGAGGCTTAATAGTGATGTGTTTGTGTGTCAAGTTGACAAAGGGTCAATTGTACTGGCTGGTTTTGTGTGTCAACTTGACACAGGCTGGAGTTATCACAGAGAAAGGAGCTTCAGTTGGGGAAGTGCCCCATGAGATCCAGCTGTAAGGCATTTTCTCAATTAGTGATCAAGGAGGGAGGGCCCCTTGTGGGTGGTAGTCTTGGGTTCTATAAGGAGCTGAAGAGGTCTCTAACCCTATAGGTGGAACAACAGTATGAACTAACCAGTACCCCCAGAGCTTGTGCCTCTAGCTGCATATGTAGCAGAAGATGGCCTAGTTGGCCATCATTGGGAAGAGAGGCCCCTTGGTCTAGCAAACTTTATAAGCCCCGGTACAGGGGAATGCCAGAGCCAAGAACAGGGAGTGGGTGGGTAGGGGAGCAGGGTGGGGGTGGGGAAGGGTATAGGGGACTTTCGGGATAGCATTTGAAATGTAAATGAAAAAAATATCTAATAAATTAAAAAAAGAGCAGGCTGAGCAAACCACGGGAAGCCAGCCAGTAAGGAACATCCCTCCATGGCTTCTTCATCAGCTCTTGCTTTCTGACCTGCTTGAGTTCCAGTCCTGACTTCTTTCAGTGATGAACAGCAATGTGGAAGTGTAAGCTGAATAAAACCCTTTCCTCCCCAACTGCTTCTTGGTCATGATGTTTTGTCCAGGAATAGAAACCCTGTCTAAGACAAGTACCATGCAGTTTTTATCACAATTGCTCTGTAGTACAGCTTGAGGTCAGGCATGGTGATTCCCCCAGAGGTTCTTTTATTGTTGAGAAGAGTTTTTGCTATCCTAGGTTTTTTATTATTCTAGATGAATTTGCAAATTGCCCTGTCTAACTCAGTGAAGAATTGAGTTGGAATTTTGATGGGGATTGCATTGAATCTATAGATTGCTTTTGGCAGGAGAGCCATTTTTACTATATTAATCCTGCCAATCCATGAGCATGGGAGATCTTTCCATCTTCTGAGATCTTCTTCAATTTCTTTCTTCAGAAACTTGAAGTTCTTGTAATACAGATCTTTCACTTCCTTAGTCAGAGTCACTCCAAGGTATTTTATATTATTTGTGACTATTGTGAAGGGTGTTGTTTCCCTAATTTCTTTCTCATCCTGTTTATCCTTTGTGTAGAGAAAGGCCATTGATTTGTTTGAGTTAATTTTATATCCAGCTACTGAACTGAAGCTGTTTATCAGGTTTAGGAGTTCTCTGGTGGAATTTTTAGGGTCACTTATATATACTATTGATATATTGCAAACAGTGATATTTTGACTTCTTCCTTTCTAGTTTGTATCCCCTTGATCTCCTTTTGTTGTCGCATTGCTCTGGCTAGGACTTCAAGTACTATATTGAATTGGTAGGGAGAGAGTGTGCAGCCTTGTCTAGTCACTGATTTTAGTAGGCTTAAGTTCAGAGTTGTTATATTTGCTTTTTGTCTGGATGACTTGTCTTGTAAGAATCAGGCATTAAAGACACTCTTACTGTGTTTCAGTCTAGTATGTGATTTTAGATCTAAATCGTGTTTCTTTTTTGAAATTATATACTTGTGCATGGTATGTGTGCTGGCCAGTTTTATGTCAACTTTGTACAAACTCTAGTCATTTTCGAAGAGAGACCCTCAAATGGCAAAATTCTCCAGCTCAATTTGCCTATTGAGATGTCTGATGGACAATTTTTGATTGATGAATGATATGGGAGTTTTGAGCTCATTGTGGGCAGTTCTACCCCTTGACATTTGGTCCTTGATGGTATAAGAAAGCAGCCTGAGCAAGCCATTATGAGAAGGCCAATAAACAGTGTTCCTTCGTGGCCTGTGCATCACCTCCTGCATCAATGTTCCTACCTTGAGTTCCTGGCCAGACTTTTCTGAATGATGACCTTGAAGCTATAAGATGAAATAAACTCTTTCCTTCATAAGTTGCTTTTGGTCATGACATTTTATCACAGCAATAGAATCTCTAAGATAGTATGTAAATATTAAAATTGTAATATCCTTTTGGTAGATTTTCTTTTATGAGTATATGGTATACCTCCCTATCTCTTCTGATGAGTTTTGGGTTGAGGTCCATCTTGTCAAATATTAAAATATCTAGACCTTAAATTTCCATCCTTCTAACCTAAGGTGGTATCTGTCTGTTGATATATTTCTTTTTTTTTTATTTTTTTTTTGATTGTTTTCCCTCTTTATTAGATATTTTCTTCATTTACATTTCACATGTTATCCAGAAATTTTCCCTTACCCTCCCGCGTCCCCGCTCTGCTCCCCTACCCACCCCCTCCCACGTAATGGCCCTGGCATTCCCCTGTTCTGGGGCATATAGAGTCTGTATGACCAAGGGGCCTCTCCTCCCAATGATGACCAACTAGGCCATTTTCTT
>LR754946.1:0-11849 GCA_902729485.2 Mus minutoides | reverse complement strand
AAAGAGAGGGAGAGGAGTAGGGAGGTAGAAGCCAGCCATGGCCACGTGGAGAGAGGGAGGAAAGGATATGGAGGAGGAGAGCTAGAGATGAGAATAAGAGAGTTAAGATGGAGGGGGACCAAATCGCCCCTCTATAGTGGGCTGGGCTACCTACCTGTTGCAGCATTACTGTGGGGAGGAGCATATCTGGCTATTGTCAGGTAACTGTGAGGGTGGAGTCTACCCAGAATGCCAAGAGCTTGGGAAGTTTTCAGTGTGACAGGTAGTCACAGGATTGTGAGTAATCTTGTGATCAGAACTCTGTGGTGTCAGACACCTGTGTCTGGGAACACAGCTCACTGTTCTGTCCCTTGTAGATTTTTCTACTACATCTCCAAAGTAACCTTCACTCAACTAGAACATAGGCTTCTTTTCAAGGTCCTACAGAGAAATCCTCTAAAGAATGGTTCTTATGTTAAATTATATATTCTTCTTCTCTTTTTTTTTTTTTTGATTTTTTTTATTAGATATTTTCTTACAAAGGAATTTTTTTTTTTTTTTTTTGGTTTTTCGAGACATGGTTTCTCTGTGTAGCCCTGGCTGTCCTGGAACTCACTTTGTAGACCAGGCTGGCCTCGAACTCAGAAATCCTCCTGCCTCTGTGCTGGGATTAAAGGCGTGCGGCACCACGCCAGGCTATTAGATATTTTCTTAATTTACATTTCAAGTGCTGTCCTGAAAGTTCCCTCTCCCCTCCTCCCACCCTGCTCCCCTGCCCACCCACTCCCACTTCTTGGCCCTGGTGTTCCCTTGTATTGGGGCATATAAAGTTTGCAATACCAAGGGGCCTTTCTTCCCAATGTTGGCCGACTAGGCCATCTTCTGTTACATATGCAGCTAGAGACTCGAGCTCTGGGGGTTCTGGTTAGTTCATATTGTTGTTCCTCTTATAGGGTTGCAGACCTCTTCATCTCCTGGGGTTTTATCTATAGCTTCTTCATTGTGGGCCCTGTGTTCCATCATATAGATGACTGTGAGCATCCACTTCTGTATTTGCCAGGCACCAGCATAGCCTCATATGAGACAGCTATATCAAGGTCTCTTCAGCAAACTCTTGCTGTCTTATGCAATAGTGTCTGAGTTTGGTGACTGATTATGGGATGGATCCTCCAGTGGGGTAGTCTCTGGATGGTCCATCCTTTAGTCTTAGCTCCAAATTTGTCTCTGTAACTCCTTTCATGGGTATTTTGTTTCTGATTCAAAAGAGGAATAAAGTATCCACACGCTGGTCTTCAGTCTTGATTTTCTCTTATTTTGCCAATTGTATCTTTGGTATTCTTAGTTTCTGGGCTAATATCCACTTATCAGTGAGTGTATATCCAATGAGTTCTTTTGTGATTGGGTTAACTCACTAAGCATGATATCCTCCAGATACATCATTTGCCCAAGAATTTCATAAATTCATTTTTTTAAAAATAGCAGAATAGTACTCCATTGTGTAAATGTACCACATTTTCTGTATCCATTCCTCTGTTGAGAGACATCTGGGTTCTTTCCAGCTTCTGGCTATTATAAATAAGGCTGCTATGAACATAGTGGAGCATGTGTTCTTATTATCAGTTATAACATCTTCTGGGAATGCCAAGAGCTTGGGAAGTTGTCAGTGTGACAGATAGTCACAGATTTGTGAGTAATCTTGTGATTTTAACTCAATAGTTGCAGGGCTCTGTGGTGTCAGACACCTGTGTCTGGGAACACAGCTCACTATTCTGAGCCTTGTAGAATTTTCTACTGCGTCTCCAAAATAAGCTTTGCTCAACTAGAACACAGGCTGCCTCTAAAGAATGGTCCCACAGAGCAATCCTCTAAAGAATGGTTCTCACATTAAATTATATAGTCTTCGACTCATGTTTTCATAGTTCTTTCCCACAGCCTTACAGGGTGGCCTGAAGTTCATAACATTACCATTTTCCTGAGGAATATGAGACACGTTGTTGCTTCATGGAATCTTACTGTTTTTGGTTATGTAGACATAAACCTTCGCAGGGAGAACATTGCCCCATAATCTTGGCAGGAAGAACTTTCCCCTTAGGAGGAACTTGTAGTACAATGTATAAGTTACCATGTGAGCACGACTTATGCCTACAGCAGCCATCAGTGCTGGATAAGTCACATATATGGTTGACCCTTCTCCCTTCTATTGCTATGCCAGACCTGGAAGACAGACTTTTGTTTCTTTAAAATTATATTTAACTATAGGAGTGTTAGTCTATGTGTTTTTATATTCACTGCATGCCTATATGAAACCAGTGGAGCCCTGAAGTAATCACAGAATGTATCACACAGGATTCAGGGAAAAATCATAACCTTGTTTTGTGTGTATAAAGAATTAGTCTGTGTTTCTTTCCATGAACAGCAAGTGCCCTTTACCCCTGAGTCATCTCTCCAGCCCAGAGGTTTACATTTCTGCTATAGTTTCATGATAGAGCCTGAATATAACCCTGAGGTCTATTTTTGGAAAAATGAAGGAAGAATCATAAATGATAGTAATCTTTGCCACCCATAATCAAGTTAGTTGAATGAGCTCAAATAATAAAGATAAGAATTGTAATGAAGTCAAAGAATCATTAAAGGATGTGGTCCTTGTAGTCTATAATCATGTTAGATGAGTGATCTCAAATAATAAAGCAAAGAATATTGCTGAAATCATAAGATTCAGACTTTAAGTTGGACAGTAATAGATTCATGAGCAGTAATGTATCTATAATTAATGAAGAATTAGTATAATTTTTATACAAGTTAAAACGTTCCTTTCCATTATAAAAAATCATTCTACTTTATCATGTTGTTGTTACACATACCATTTATTTACTCAGGTTCTCTTACCTATTCTGAAGGGAAACCACTGTGGAATTTTAAAATTATGATCTATATTGGTTTTGTCATGTATAAGAAAATGGTACATGACATTAAAGCTACCTAAGTCTAATTTTTTATTTCACTAAATATTCTCAAACTAAATCTTCAAAACATAATTTAATTCTTCATGAAAAATTTTTCTTTTAAGTTATTCTTGTATTTTACATTCCACACTCCTTATTTCCTTGTTCTAGAAAGGATGCAGCNTCCACATTTGAGCAAAGTAGACTGTTTTTAGAATTTCTTAGCACAGTTTTACTCCCCATCAGTTACCATCTTAGATGTGATACTGGGATCATTCTTGGTATCAACACAGTATTCTTTTTTTTTTTTTTTAAAGATTTATTTTATTTATTATATGTAAGTACACTGTAGCTGTCTTCAGACACTCCAGAAGAGGGGGCCAGATCTCGTTACGGATGGTTGTGAGCCACCACGTGGATGCTGGGATTTGAACTTATCACCTTCGGAAGAGCAGTCAGGTACTCTTACCCACTGAGCCATCTCACCAGCCCCAACACAGTGTTCTTAATGATACATTCCTGCATCCAGACCTCAAATATATACTTTATTATGTCTAAGTATTTGCTGACTGTGAAACCATTATGTGGTCTACTTTTTTACTGAAAGAAGACAGAATATAGACTGATGATTTTAGATGATATCATTTCTTTAAATGGCCTCATTATTTTCATGACCTAACATACATCCTCTTTTTAATTAGTATTCAGAATATGACATGAATTTTTCCTCTGAAAGGGAACCTTAAATCCCAATCATAATATGTTTTTCTATAATTGGTTTTCATCTGCTGCTTTCATAACGCACCATGATCAAGGAAAGTAATACAAGAAAAAGACCACTTTGGGTAATGCTTCCAGAGGATAACCATCCACCTTGGCATGGCAGCCTGACAGCAAATTGCCAAGTTGTTGAAACTCAGTCACTGAGGAGGAAAAGAGAGAACTAACGTGGCTTTGGTCTATTCCTTCTCGGAGAGCATACCTCCGACCCCTGTCATTCTATATTCAGTAATGATCTGTCAACTAAATTTTCCCAAACAACATGACAAACTGTGGATCCAACTTCAAAAGTATAAGCCAGTAGGAGACGTATTCATTCAGACCTATATAATCAATCTTCTAATATCCTTGCACATTTTAACTGGTTTTGATATCAATATAGAAAGTATAGCTTTAATTTCTTGTTTCGGTTTCCTGTTTGTTTGTAAGATAGGGTCTCTCTCTGAAGACCTTACTTTCATGTATCTTGATATGGAGACCAGAATGGCTCCTAGCGCACATAAATCTGCCTGTCTGTGCCCCGAGAGTATTAGGATGAAAGACTTATGCCACTGTATCAGGTTTGAAAGAAACTTTTATCTTTTTTTTTTTTTTTTTTTTTTTTTTTTTTTTTTTTTTTTTTTTTTTTTTTTTTTTTTTTTTTTTTTTTTTTTTTTTTTTTTGGTTTTTTGAGACAGGGTTTCTCTGTATAGCCCTGGCTGTCCTGGAACTCACTTTTTAGACCAGGCTGGCCTCAAACTCAGATATCCTCCTGCCTCTGCCTCCCAAGTGCTGGGATTAAAGGTGTGCGCCACCACGCCTAGCTTAAACTTTTATCTTTTAATATTTCTGGTAACATGCAACAAGAATTTTGTTCCTTTGTGTCCCCTCTGCCTTCCGTGATTGAGCTAGCTCCTGCAGCTTGCATTGAAACACTGATATTTGTCTTTTGCATCCTGTATCTTCCTGAATTGGCCCTCCATTGAGTTACCATCAGGCTTACAGATTTCATTTTTCTGTTCCACTTCAGATTGAGGATTTCTTAGATTTTTATATCTCTTGGTTCACTGTCCACACCCTGCATTATCATAATTATTTCCTTAGCCAATTGCAGGAGTTCTATTTTCTATCATTCAGCTTGTTCCTGTCCTCATTGAGTTCCTGTGCTTGTTTCCTCTTTATGTCCTTTGACCTCATTGAATGGTGTTTGAATTGTATTTTGAGTTCTGTCTCTTTAGTTTGTTTCATAATTCATTTTGCCATGAGCATTGGTATCACACTAGTGATTTGGGGTAGGGAAATTCTATCAACATTATCAAATTGCTTAAGTTCCAGCCTGTATGTTTTTTAATTCTGTGTGGCATTCGGTCAGGTGGATTTCCATGAGATGTTATGCTTAAGCTTTATAATCTAGAATGGAAGGCAAGATCTAGGTTACAGATTTCTACTAGATTCAGCTAAGTTCTGGGCAGGTAACACTCAAGTGGTGTGGTCTAGAACAGGTCCAGAGCATCCTGACAGCTATGTATATGTCTTCGTAGTACTGAGTGGAAAGGTTTGGTCAATATGTGCAGTGTAAAGTCGGTTAGGGGAATTTCCTATCTGCAGAGTTAGAGATGAAGCATACCCTCAAGTACAGACACTGTGGGTTGGGCTTGTGGAGCCCCCCATGCTCTCAAAGGCTTGAGGGAGTTAAAAAGAACCTCTCTTGAGGATCCCCCAGTACCCTCATGATCTGCCTCTGCCTCCAGAGTGCATGGATTAAAGCCCTAAGTTTCTATGTCCATCTTTTGTATTCATCACCAGTATTCCTTATCAAATTATATGCATATGTATAGGCTGTGTGTGAATCAATTTCATGTCAGCATCCCCAGAGGTAAGAACCTTTTTAGCATCCTACAGGCCTAAAGAGCTAAGAGAGTAAGCTAGGCAGAGTGATGCATTCTTATACATCAGAATGGAATTAGAAGAGAGGGGATGTCTGTAAATTTAAGGCAAGTCTTGTCTACAGAGAAAGGTCTAGGACAACCACCCTCTTCTACCTTAGAGCTGAGATTAAAGCTGTGTGACATAACTTGGCTTATTTATTCATTTTGTTTTTAATTTGGAGACAGTCTCACTGTGGAGTCTTGTCTGGAACTCCCTATGTAAACCCGGCTGACCTTGAATTCACAGAGATCTACCTTCCTCTAGCTCCCCAGAAATGGATAAAGTTGGATGCCACCATGCCTGCCTAGTTCCATTTTGATGGGATTTCTTAAGCAGCCCTGGTTGAGTTTAGACTCAGTGTCTCACTGAGGTTAATCTTGAACTTCTCATCCTGCTGCCTCACTTCCCTACTATATATGAGAGAGGGACATCTTCAGAAACAACCTGCAAACCTGCATTTCTGTTTGTTTGTTTGTTTGTTTGTTTGTTTGTTTGTTTTGAGACAGGGTTTCTCTGTATAGCCCTGACTGTCCTGGAACTCACTTTGCAGACCATGCTGGCCTCGAACTCAGAAATCTTCCTGTCTCTGCCTCCCAAGTGCTGGGATTAAAGGTGTGCGCCACCATGCTTGGCTAGCCTTTTTTTTTAAGTGTTAAAATCAATTAGGTGATCCCATGTTCACAGGAGCCTATTGAATTCCTAAAGAACTACGATTCCCAGCATTCGAAGAAGTTAAGTGCTTCCTGGGCTGAGGAGGCTTCCGGGTTAATGTTGAGAATTACAGATGCAAACTATCTTGATTTCAGGTGGAAGAAGGGGAAGTGCAGACTTGGTGCTCTGAGACTCCCTTAGGCAAGCTTCAAGGCTGCTCCATGGTGAGTACAGGGTCATTGCCCACATCTGGGTGGAGCAGGCTGCTGAGTCTCTGGAGCTGGTATGGTGTGGGTCTGGGTGGCAAGTAGGAGACACTTGGCACCCTGTGCAGTCTTACTTAGTTCTGCTTATTCCTGGGACCAGACGCCCCAAATTATCACAAGCCAGTAGGCCCATCCCTATTGGTAATTTATGTGTTCTCTGCTGGTGAAATGAACTGATTCAAGAAAGATTAGATTATATTAAGTGCCAGTTTATTCGGAAGCTGCTCTTGGATGAGTTCACTGGCCCCAAGCACTGAGTTAAGGGAAGTCCCAAGGTGTGAAGGGGCACAGAAAGGGGGAAGAGAAAGAGAAGAATCAGGCATGTACAGAGAGAGAAGGGAAAAAGAGGGCAAGAGAGAGAGCCTCAAAGAGAGACACAGAGAGACAAAGATGGAGAGACTGACAGAGAAGATTTATTCAATCAGTGAGCAGAGGAATACTGAGCCAGAACAGCAGATATGGCTAGCCCACAATAGTTGAGGAAGAACTAGCAAAGGTGAACCTATTCATCCTCAGATCTCTGAGTCTGAAAATATTCTAAGCCTAGATAAAATTGTACATAGACTAGAAACATCCATGATTATAGGCTAGGTAAGCAGGCTATGGCCATATGCTTCATTGAAGACAAATACCTCAGGTTAATAAAATTACTTAGACAGAGCTCCTTCTCCAAAGTAAGGAATATGCTTGGTAAAGGTGGTAATGGTCTGGGGCCAGGACCTTTGGGGAGAAGTTGTGTCCAGTCTTGAGAAGCCAACTCTTGCCACCACGTGGGGCTGAGGTTATTAGACCCAAGTCCACTGTTGGCTTGTTCAGTAATGTTCCTGATATTTCCTGTGCTCCCTGCAAACAGCATGGATTTGATAGACTCTCCAGAGTTTGTTCCATTGTATAACAGTTTCACTGACTTCATAGCAGTGTCCCTTTTCTTTACATGTTTGCACTGTAAGTAGTATACAAGATACTATTCTTAAGAAGCTTACTGGGGCTGGTGAGATGGCTCAGTGGGTAAGAGCACCCGACTCCTCTTCCGAAGGTGATAAGTTCAAATGCCAGCATCTACATGGTGGCTCACAACCATCGGTAACGAGATCTGGCACCCTCTTATGGAGTGTCTGAAGACAGCTACAGTGTACTTACATATAATAAATAAAATAAATCTTAAAAAAAAAAAGAAGCTTACTGTATGATATGTAGCTTGTGCAAGACTTATGTTGCAAGATATCTGATCATACTCTGAACCCTGAGTATAACAAGATTAAATAATCCATGGGTCAAGATGTGCCACAAGCAACCAGCTGACAGGAAGGGAGCCTAGGATTATTAAGTAAAAAGTCATAGAGAGTAAGAGGGAATTGGGAGCAAAGACAGAGAGATGCAAGGAAGCAGCATTTAGGTACCTTCTGTTTGGAGGATGTCATTTGAGGAGCTGTGGCACAAGGATTCCTTCTGGGATTTTACATGAAGAGAAAGGTGTACAGGTGGGGCTGGTGAGATGGCTCAGCGGGTAAGAGCACCCGACTGCTCTTCCAAAGGTGATGAGTTCAAATCCCAGCAACCACATGGTGGCTTGCAACCACCCGTAATGAGATCTGACGCCCTCCTTTGGTGCTTCTGAAGTCAGCTACAGCATACTTATGAAGAATAATAATAATAAACGAATACTTGGACCGGAGAGACTGACCAGAGCGAATGGGGCTGGCTGGAGTGAGCGGGTTGACCAGAACAAGGGGGAAAAAAAAGGTGAACAGGTCTTTTCTTTTCTTTTCTTTTTTTTTTATACTAAACTTTTTTTTTAGATTTATTTATTTATTATATGTAAGTACACTGTAGATGTCTTCAGATACACCAGAAGAGGGCGTCAGATCTCATCACAGGTGGTTGTGAGCCACCATGTGGTTGCTCGGATTTGAACTTGGGACCTTCAGATGAGCAGTCAGTGCTCTTACCCATTGAGCCACATCGACAGCCCGAACATGTGTTTTCTCTGCCTCTCTGAGCTAGCAGGCTTCCACCCAGCATCTGGCTCCTGAGTCTTCCTTGGTAAAATTGAATAATTTAGAATTTATTAAAAACAACAGACATCTCAACTGCAGCTTTTATGTTATCCATCTTTGACTTTTGCTCATTTTCTCATCCTCTGAGACTTTCTGCTTAGGAACCTGTCACTGAAGAATTATCCGATGTTTAGAACATTGGTGTACTTATGAAATAATTCTGGAAATATCTTTGCTGTGTGAATCTCCCATCTGCCTAAGTGGCTAGAATTGCCTTCTCTAGCACATATATACACAAGTAGATCTTGCATTCTAATAAACTGGTACTTTTGCTTAACCTCACAGCTTTATTTAATAGAGTGTGAGGAAATTTAAGCTTTAAACATGCTATCTTACAATGTAGTACTCAATTTGATTGATTAAAATAATTTTCTAAGAACAATAACCAAGCCAAAATTATTTTTTTTGGACATCTCATATTATCAATTTTAAAACCTAAACTAATGCATAGCTATAACCTTACTTTATATAATTTTCTATGTGCGCTAACCAGGAATTGCATGTTTATCATTTGCTGAAAGCATCAAATCTAGAAGCTTAAATCACCCTTCTAAAATGAATATGCTATCATGGATATTGGTTAATAAACAGTGGTGTTTGTAAGTGATATCCTCATCCCTTGAGAGTTGATTTCCTCGGTAATATCTCTAAAGAGACCTGGGTAATTCTGGGGACTCCTGTCCCCTGCTTATGCAGATGTTCATGTATGTACATTGAGAATTATAGCGAACAATCAGGAATCTATTCATGAGCAAATTTTTAAACAGTGTCTATTATAGTCCTAAGTGTAGTTGTTGTTTCCTTGTTTGTTTTTAGAAAACTCTGGACAGTTTTCCAATGGTGTTTATCTATTTTACTCCTCCACACATTACAAGCAGTAGATAATATTGTGCCTTACCTGGTGTACGCCTTTAATCCTAGCATTTGGGAGGCAGAGACAGGAGGATTTCTGAGTTCGAGACCAGCCTGGTCTACAAAGTGAGTTCCTGGACACCCAGGGCTACACAGAGAAACCCTGTCTTGAAAAACCAAAAAAAGGGGCTGGCGAGATGGTTCAGCGGGTAAGAGCACTGACTGCTCTTCCCTGAGTTCAAATCCCAGCAAAAATGGTGGCTCACAACCATCTGTAATGAGATCTGACACCCTCCTCTGGTGCGTCTGAAGTCAGCTATAGTGTATTCATGAACGGGGGAGAGCAGGGACTGAGCAAGCGAGGGCCTGCTGGAAGGAGCAGGGCCAACCAGAGCGAGAGGGATTGACTGGAGTGAGGAAAAAAATAAAACCAAAACAGCATTATTTCAGTTCATCATTTTCTGTGACTGAGGTATTCCAGCCACTCTATCATGTGTTCAAGTCTGATGTTTTGTTTAAGGGAACTCTTGGTATTATTTTTCTTTGACTCGCAGCATTTTTCATTTCTTTTTTCATTTCATTTTTGTGGTTATTTCTAACTACTTATCGAACTCAATTTTCATGATGCAACTTGTCCTCATTTCCTTCAGGCATCTACTATTATTTCTTTTCCTTGAATCATTGTGTTACTGTCCTCTTTGAATTGATTGACATGCTCTATAAGCTTTGATCTCCTTGATCCTGACTCTGGGTTTTCAGTTCTGTATCTTGAATATCATATAAATTGCTCTCCTGAGGGGATATATACTATACTTTGAGACTAGGATATATATATATATATTGGTTTTTCGAGACAGGGTTTCTCTGTATAGCCCTGGCTCTCCTGGCACTCACTTTGTAGGCCAGGCTGGCCTCGAACTCAGAAATCCGCCTGCCTCTGCCTCCCAAGTACTGGGATTAAAGGCGTGCGCCACCACGCCCGGCTTAGGATATTTTAATATCATAATTTAGGGGACTATTTTCTTCTTTGAGTTTTTAGCCCAGGAGTCTGATATCTCAACGTGAGAATTTAATCAGCATAACTTGGTTTTGAATGGCCCAGAACCCAGGTGCAGTGTCCTCCTATATCCAGTTTTGGTTTCTTTTGGTGAAGCTGCGAAGTGTAGGCCCTGGGCATCCTGACAGCTGCAGTTGTGTGGAAGACACCCTGCAACAGAGTTGGGGGAGGGGGACCTGAGGGGGGGGAGGGCCTACTTGCCTGATTAGGTGCATTTAGGAAAACAACAAAAACAAGCAATGAAGCAAGCAAGGAAAATCAACTAACCAACCAACCAACCAAACACAGCTGAGAGGTACTGGGAAGCTAATTCATGAAAAGGGTCCTAAGTAAGTGGGTTCAAAGAAACATGAAACAGGAAGCTGCTGTATATTGGGTGGATCCAGAAGGAATTGCCCCAAGGAACTAGGCCATAGTGACAGGAAATTCCACCACTCCAGCATTCTCTGCATATCCTGGCTGTCCTTGTGATCAGGAAGGCTTGGGGGATGGGGCATGGGGTCAGAACTAGAACCAAGTATTAGGGAAACTCAAAAACTTCTTCAAGCTACGGTTGCTGTGTGGGCATTCTGGGAGAGTCACCAGTGTTAAGTCTGTCCTGGAACCTGCCATGTCAGAGGAACTGGCAGGAGTAAAGCAGGTGTGTGGAGCAGTGGTGATTTTCTGTAGCCACTCTCACTATTCTCTTGTGAATATCTTACAATTGTCAGGAGGTTTGAGGTCCTATTGAGGTATGAGAAATCAAAGTGGAATCCCGTAGATGTAATTTTAGACAAAAAGTCAGGTCTGGAGGTTAGACATATCCTGGCAGCTGCAGCTGCTGGGCGTTAATAACCCTACTACATTTTTTTCTGCCTTCTTTCCCCTCAAGAAATAAAATTCCTGGTCAATCACCTAACCTGCTGCATCAGGGAAGGTTTGCATACCAAGCTGGAATATACACACGAATATTAACAACAGGAACATTTTTTAAGATGAGCATTTTCTGGGGCAGAAGAAACAATAATTTGTGTTGAAAAAGTTGTATCATATAGTGGACTGTTCCATTAGAGTTAGAACAAGAATAGAATTAGGACAGTGGCATATCAAGAAGAGGAAGTTAAGGTAGTAACAGATTACGTCTGTGAAAGCTTTTTATAGCTGTCAAGGTGTAGTTATCTTAGCTGTCAATGTAGTCAGAAGTCTGGGGAAGAATAAGCAACAGTCGAGCCAGGCGTGGTGGCGCACGCCTTTAATCCCAGCACTCGGGAGGCAGAGGCAGGCGGATTTCTGAGTTCGAGGCCAACCTGGTCTACAAAGTGAGTTCCAGGACAGCCAAGGCTATACAGAGAAACCCTGTCTCGAAAAACCAAAAAAA
>LR753014.1:0-33866 GCA_902729485.2 Mus minutoides | reverse complement strand
TTTTTTTTTTTTTTTTTTTTTTTTTTTTTTTTTTTTTTTTTTTTTTTTTTTTTTTTTTTTTTTTTTTTTTTGGTTTTTCGAGACAGGGTTTCTCTGTGTAGCTCTGGCTGTCCTGGAACTCACTTTGTAGACCAGGCTGGCCTCGAACTCAGAAATCCACCTGCCTCTGCCTCCCGAGTGCTGGGATTAAAGGCGTGCAACACCACACCAGGCTCTATCATGTCTTTTATTATTTCATTTTCTTACCCTACCATAGTATTATTTTAAAATGAAATTCTTGATTTTTTTTTTCTGTACTTCAGTATGTAGCTTCGCAAACTTTTTCTGTAAAGTGTTAGTTATTAAATGTTTTACACTTTTTAGACTATAAGGCTGTTATAACTCCTCAATTCACACAAAAGCATAAATCAAAATGTCTGCTTTTCAATAATTCTTTAGGACTTCTCACATGATAGGTAAGTGTTCACCACTGATCTATCTTAATTGCCCAAGGTACTCTTGGACTCACGGTATATATAGTATAGGGAGGCCTTTAACTTGTCATCTTCTTGCATTAACCTCCTGGGTAGCTGGGATTCTAGGCTTATGCCACCTGGTCCAACAAATAATCTTTTATTTGTGAACACATGAAATGTGTATTTCATGTAGCTTTTACATGTCAACAAAGGTAGTTTTAATATCCCTCTATCACTTAAGGTAAAATTGTTTGGCTTTTGTGGGTTGTGAAAAAAACAAGTGGTTTGTGTGCATTAATTTGCTGATCCTCCCCCCCCACACACACACACACTAAACAATGAATGGCTCTGGGGCAGGGAGGGACAGCCTTGGGTGTTGCTGGACTGCTGTTCACCTCTCCCAATCCCTCCTTTTGGGCCAAGTGTGACATCCTTTAGTCCTATCACTTTTGAGGTAGAGATAGTTTGTGGCTAGCCAGAGCTAACTATATAAAATTATTCTACAGTGCCTGGCGTGGTGGCACACACCTTTAATCCCAGCACTCGGGAGGCTGAGGCAGGCAGATTTCTGAGTTCAAGGCCAGCCTGGTCTACAGATTGAGTTCCAGGACAGCCAGGGCTATACAGAGATTCCCTGTCTCGAAAAAAAAAAAAAATTCTAGTAGTATATTTGGCAGATGTATGTCACAGCACATGCAAAGTCAGAGGATAATAATTGGGAGTCAGTTTTCTTCCTCCCTCTTATTAGATCCAGTGATGGAACTAATATTGTCAGGCCTGTGCAAAAATGTCTCTTCTCATTGAGCCCTATATTCACCCTCACCTTTTTAGTTTCTCGAAAAGGACTCTCAGTAGCCTGATGCTTGCCAAGTTAGCTAAGCTCCCTGGCCAGATAGCCTGCGGGATTTGCCAGTTTTCACTAGCACTGGGATTATAAACATGTACCACTCTTAGCCCCTTGGCATTTTTGTATGGGTTCTGCAGCTTGAACTTAGTCCTTTGTGCTTCCTTATAAGGGAAACACATTACCATCTGCCCCTTCTCCCTAGCCCCAACTTTTTTTTTACCGAATAGGAGGAAATCACCATATTATAATTATACTTAAAACAAACAAAAAATTCTTCCTATCAACTATCTAATGAGTATTTAGAGTTGCTGAGCTGACTTAACATCTTTATGCTTTGAATTCTGATCCTCACAAGGTCCATTTGCTAGTTCTTACCTGACACCCATGAAGGTTGGATAGCTCACAACTGCCTGTAACTCCAGTTCCCAGGGTATCTAATGCCCTTTTTTTGTCTCTACAGGCACCTGCACACATGTGGCATACACCCATACACAGGCATATACATATGAATGAAAATAAGAATAAATTAAAAAACAAAACTATCTCAAAACACAAGGCTTATAAATGGCCTAGGTAGGCCTTGTCTCTAGACATTCTGGCACCAAAGCTTGTAATCTTGATCTCCATGTTCTCTTGTAGTTCCACTAAATAGAACTTTATTGGCTAAAAAACCATCACTTCACAGATTTATTTAAAAATTTTAATACTTCAAAAGATTGCCAGTTGAACATTTGTTCACATAAAAATGTACTAACTAATCATTTTCCTCCCTCTTAGTTTGTAGTCTTTCTTCTGGAAAATTTGGGACATTACTTAGTGGCTCATGGGACACCACTGCTAAAGTCTGGCTGAATGACAAGTGCATGATGACATTACAGGTATTGTTTCTGTGTGAATATTTTAGATAATAAATGAAAATGAAGGTTCTGTGACATCTTAAGTTGATACCCATTTTCCTTACAGGGTCATACAGCTGCAGTATGGGCAGTAAAGATTTTACCTGAACAGGGCTTAATGCTAACTGGATCAGCAGACAAGACAATTAAACTATGGAAGGCTGGAAGATGTGAGAGGACTTTTTTAGGTAATGTTGGGGTTAACAGCTTTTGTAATACGTAATATACTTCTTACCGGCTCAATTGTTTACTCGAAAGTTTAGAAGCTGAAAAGTGATAATTTAAAAAATTCGACATAATTGAGGCCATTTGGGTGAGTCTGATTTTGTGTTGTAATGCATGTAACTTCCTAAGACTGGAGATTAAAATATATAGCTATAGATATATAGATATTGCTCAATGGTCTAGTTAGCACACCACTTTCTTTCTCCAGAACTTTACTGCTTACTTATAAGTTTTATGGTGCTAATAAGCTGCATAGTGCCAGGCGTGGTGGCGCACGCCTTTAATCCCAGCACTTGGGAGGCAGAGGCAGGTGAATTTCTGAGTTCAAGGCCAGCCTGGTCTACAGAGTAAGTTCCAGGACAGCCAGGGCTACACAGAGAAACCCTGTCTCAGAAAACAAACAAACAAGCAAACAAACAAACAAAAAAAGCTGCATAGTACAATCAACCAAGTGGCACATTTATTGATTTGTATTCTTTTTTAAATCTAGGGCATGAAGACTGTGTAAGAGGCTTGGCAATCTTGAGTGAGACAGAATTTCTTTCCTGTGCAAACGATGCTAGTATTAGAAGGTGGCAGATCACTGGCGAGTGTCTGGAAGTATACTTTGGACATACAAATTATATTTATAGCATATCTGTCTTTCCAAACTCCAGAGGTAAGATTACCTTAGGCTGTGCATTTACATTGTGCTGTTATATTCCATTTTTCAGAAATTCTTTTACTACCTTCATATTAGTTCAGAATAGATAGCTGTATAATTAAAACAGCTCTTGAGTGATTGAGGAAAGACTTTGTATAATTAATTGGTCCAAAGAATAGAGTGTATAATTTGAAATGAACAAAAACATGATTTTGAAGTTGTAATAAGTTACAAAATCTAAAATTAATTTTAAATTAGTATACATATGAAGAAAGATGTTGTTTATAAGTATACTCAATTTTATCTAAACAAATTCATTTTATTTTCATGAATTTTAGATTTTGTGACAACTGCAGAAGACAGATCTCTAAGAATATGGAAACATGGTGAATGCTCCCAAACAATCCGACTTCCAGCTCAGTCTATATGGTGCTGCTGCGTACTGGACAATGGTGACATTGTGGTTGGTGCGAGGTATTTATATTCTAGTCAGTCGATACATTTTCTGTGTCTAGGTGGTTGGTAGGTACTTACGTATTGGAGGGTTGCTTGCACATTTTTGATATCAAGTAAAACAGCAGTAATAACTTTCCAAGTATTGATGCTTACTTTGTGGTATAATATTATAAATTATGTAGTGAAAACACTGAATACCAAAGAAATTTAAAAAAAAAAATAGAGATCTGTATGGAAAAACTTTCTGGAGAAGTTAAATTGGATTTTCAAAGTTGAATAATGGAAATTAGAATTTCTGATAAATAATAATATAGTAAGTTCCCTTTAGAAGTAAATATTTTATGTTTAGATTAGGGAAATACTGGATTAAGATTGGGGTATAGCAAAAGGTGGACTTATCTGTAGCTAAGATTCAAGCTGTGTCCTTTTTAGATTTGTTGCTTAGTGTTAAAGGATTGTAGCTCTTGACCAAGATGTGATCAGGTTTAAGTGGAATATATAACTTTTGCAGATTGAGTTCAACTAGAGGTAACACTGACNTATGTTTAGATTAGGGAAATACTGGATTAAGATTGGGGTATAGCAAAAGGTGGACTTATCTGTAGCTAAGATTCAAGCTGTGTCCTTTTTAGATTTGTTGCTTAGTGTTAAAGGATTGTAGCTCTTGACCAAGATGTGATCAGGTTTAAGTGGAATATATAACTTTTGCAGATTGAGTTCAACTAGAGGTAACACTGACCTCACAACACTAATGGATAAATGGATGAGAGAATTAGGAGAAAAAACAGGAAAAGGGCAAAGCTTAAAACAAGAGTTTAAGGCCAGCCTGGACTACAGAGTGAGTTCCAGGACAGCCAGGTCTACACAGAGAAACCCTGTCTCTAAAAGACAAAAACAATAGTTTGTGGTAATCCTCATTAATAAAAAATAGAAGCCGGGCGTGGTGGCGCACGCCTTTAATCCCAGCACTCGGGAAGCAGAGGCAGGCGGATTTCTGAGTTCGAGGCCAGCCTGGTCTACAGAGTGAGTTCCAGGACAGCCAGGGCTATACAGAGAAACCCTGTCTCGAAAAAAACCAAAAAAAAAAAAAAGAAAAATGGGAGAATTAAATTGGTCTTAGTGTCATAAAGAAGGTAATACTTTGCCCGGCATGGTGGCGCACGCCTTTATTCCCAGCACTCGGGAGGCAGAGGCAGGCGGATTTCTGAGTTCAAGGCCAGCCTGGTCTACAAAGTGAGTTCCAGGACAGCCAGGGCTATACAGAGAAACCCTGTCTCGGAAAAAAAAAAAAAAAGAAGGTAATACTTTGACTTAAGACTTACTGAAGCCAGGCAATGGTGGCGCATGCCTTTAATCCCAGCACTCAGGAGGCAGAGGCAGGCGGATTTCTGAGTTCGAGGACAGCCAGGGCTATACAGAGAAACCCTGTCTTGAAAACCAAAGGAAAAAAAGACCTATTGAATCTGAGTAGTGTCTTGACACACTGCCAGTGGGTCCTGAATAGTCAGTTTGAATGCTAGTATAAGACTGATAATGAAGATTTACACAGAACTTTCTCTGAGTATAGAAGAGAGATGAAGACTAGCAACTGAATTTTGTGAAATACTCTGGATATAGAAACGTCAGTAGGTTAAAACACACATATAGAGCTGGGTGTGGTAGTGCAAGCCTTTAATCCCAGCACTCAGGAGGCAGATCTCTGAATTGGAGGCCAGCCTGGTCTACAGAGTGAGTTCCAGGACAGCCAGGGCTACACAGAGTAAACCTGTCTCGAAAAAAAACAAAAAACAAAACACACACACACACACACACAGGATTCTAGATGTCAGAATTTGAGGAGGTGGAAAAGAGGCCTGAAGGAGCTTTCTCTCAGTGTCATAGAATGCTAAGTGGTCCGAGAATGGAAAGGTAGAAAAGCAATGGCTTCAATTTGAAAGGTGGCATTTCCTGTTATTGCTGTTACATTTTAGTAGAAAATTCTACAGCAAAATAAAGGAGTATTTGACCTAGGAAGAGATTGTAAACTAGACATTGGGAACAGAAGAGAAAGGTGACAGCTCTGAGTGCAGAGGTTTGGTAGACCTCGTTGTGGCAGGGATTCATTTGTTGACATAGGTATATTTCACGTGAAGCTTGGTAACCTTGAAAGAAATATGAGCCAACTGAGAAAGTGAACAGGATATTAGTAGAAAGTTAGGAAATAAAGTATTCTGTAGACTTCATTAGAATTAATGCAATTTAAACGAGCTAGTATGACTCCCTCACTTTAAAATCAGAATTGAGAAATGTAATCATAAGACTAGAATATTTTTGGGGGAATATAGGTTGAGGACTATATTTAGGTAATCATGGAGCTATATTTTCCTTTGAAGATATTTGGGCATATTGAACATAAGACTAGATTGGGTGTTTGAACCAATTTTGTAAAGCAAACTGGCCCAATAACCTGTTTTTGTTGTTTTTTGATTGCTTGTTTTAGTTTTGTGCTTTCAAGATAGGGTCTTGCTGTGAAACTTAGGCTCATTGTACATTCCCCAATGCCCAGCCAACTCTTTTTGATAGTGTATGTTGACTATGTGGTAGTGATTTCAAAAAGTAAGTGCTGTATTTCTATTATTACACTAAATACTTAATATAGAATTGAAAGTTGTGCTGGACACAGTGACCCTTGTAATGTCAGAGCTTGAGAGGCTGAGGTGGGGAAACGAGTTTAAGGCAGGCCGTGGCTATGTACTAACACCTGTCTCAGAAAAACCTAATGCTAGGAGACAACTCAGCGGGGGCACAGGCTGATGGGCACAAGGCTCTGGTGTGTTTACTCACTGGCAGTTGTTTTAAAAAATTGAAAATTGTGTTTTAATGTATTTCTCCTTTGCCAGCAACTTTTTTAAATAGCTGAAAAGTAATATATGTCATAGCTTACTTCTCCACAATACATAGTGATTTTTTTTTATATTCATGCAAACATAATTATTGCTTTATTCACATGAGAGAATGTTACTACACTGTGGCAATGACTTAAAATGTGTCTGCTTTTCTCGTAGTGATGGTATTATTAGGGTGTTTACAGAGTCAGAGGAGCGGACAGCAAGTGCTGAGGAAATCAAGGCTTTTGAGAGAGAGCTCTCTCAGGCAACTATCGATTCCAAAACTGGTGACTTGGGGGATATTAATGCAGAGCAGCTTCCTGGGAGGGAACATCTCAGTGAACCAGGTAACTATTTATTACAGTGAAATCATAGCTAAGAATGCCACCACGTTGCCTATTGGAATATCAGGAGTGCTAATGGGAGTGTGTTGATGATGTTCCATGTGTTCTAAATGCCAGGTACTGATACTTGAGGATTGGTCCTGTCACACATAACTGAGGAGAGAAGCCGTGTTCTTGCTTATCTTTTTAAACTTGGAAGCATCCATAAAAAACATGTTAAAATTTGTCTAAGTGTTTTTGCATTTTACTCTGCTAGTCGACCTTTGACTCTTAAAATATTTGTTTTAAGGTACTAGAGAAGGACAGACTCGTCTAATCAGAGATGGAGAGAGAGTTGAAGCCTATCAGTGGAGTGTTAGTGACGGGAGGTGGATAAAAATTGGTGATGTTGTTGGCTCATCTGGTGCTAATCAGCAAACATCTGGAAAAGTTTTATATGAAGGGAAAGTATGTCTATTTCTGCTTTCTAATTATTATATCTATATATCTACATAGAAAATTAGAAGTTATACATATTATATATTATATCTATATGTCTATATAGGAAATTAGAAGTTTTGTCTGCTAATAAAATTTTCTTTGTTATTTTGACATTTAAAAATAAATTGTAAAAAAATTATCTTTTATCTTAAAATAGATTTAAAATATATATCAAGATATATAATTAAAGTATTTTAAATATATATCTGTATAAAATCTTTCTGTGTGAAGGAAGCTACATGTGACAAATTAGCCATTATCTGTCTTTTAGATTATCCCACACAAGACTGTTTCCTGCCATTTTGGATAGGGAGTTTCTTCCATTTCATGCTTACTGCCTGTCTCTGCTAAACTTGGGAAGACATGAGAGACACTGCAGGACTATGCTTATAACACCAGTATGTCATGGTTCTGGGGCACCCTAACAGCTGATAATTTTAACCATAAGATCAACCATTTGGGAATCATCTTTTGGACCTAGTATTAATAAGTAGTTACAGTCTAGTCCCACCTCAGCCATCACCTGCCCCATTCATAATGAAACAACTAATTTTGCAACACATGTATACTTTGGTTCCTTATCTGCCAAAAAGAAAACTTTATCATTGCATTTTAGAAAAAAGTTTTAAATCTAAATGGTTAGAATAAAATATATATATATATCATCTGTATTATTTTATATGTGTCTTCAACATATTCAAACAGGTAAATTATCTTTGATTTTCTGTTTCCATTACAGGAATTTGATTACGTTTTCTCAATTGATGTGAATGAAGGTGGACCATCGTATAAATTACCATATAATGTCAGTGATGATCCCTGGCTAGTTGCATACAACTTCTTGCAGAAAAATGATTTGAATCCCATGTTTCTGGATCAGGTGGCTAAATTTATTATTGATAACACAAAAGGTCAAACATTGGGACTTGGGAATACCAGTTTTTCAGATCCGTTTACAGGTGAGTTTGGACTTGTATTAAGTCTTATATACTAAAATTAGTATTGCGGATTGTGTATGTGGTATTTTTTTATTTAGTGGAGATATTAATCAATGTCATGTATGTACAAATCCATACTCTTTCCACTGAGCTATATAACCCAGCCCTTGCTAATTTTTCTTATTGTCCAATGATTATGTTATGTTTTTAAATAAAAACTAGGATAGACAGAGTTTTATTTCATATTCTAATTGGTAAGCCTCAATGTATACACCAAGTTTATATTTTACAGAAACAGTTACAATACTCTCTGCCCAGAGAGATGGCTTAGTGGTTAAAAGCACTGACTATTCTTCCGGAGTACCTGGGTTAAATTCCTGGCACCTACATTGTGGCTCACAACCATCTGCTACTCCAGTGCCGGGGGGCCTGGTGCACTCTTCTAACCTCCTTGGCACCAGCATGCATGTGGTATACAGATATACATACAGACAAAACACCCATACACATAAAAAAATTAAACAATTAAATCACTGTCTTTTGAAATACAGCTTTGTGGGGCTAGAAAGATGGGTAGGTGGTTAGGAATGTCGGATGCTCTTGCAGATGGGTAAGTGGTTAGGAATGTCAGATGCTCTTGCAGGGCACTTGAGTTTGGTTCCAGCATGTATAGCAGGAGGCTTACAACTGCCTGTAACTTCAGTTCTAAAGAATCTTAATACTGTCTTTTGAACTCTGCAGGCACAGTACACATGTACATGCCATCATTACACATAGGTACATACATAATTAACAATAAACTCATATAGATATATATGGGCTAGACAGATGGCTCAGTGATTAAGCACTCTTGCAGTGCCCAGCTTCAGTTCGCAGTACCCAGATAGTGGCTTACTACCATCTATAGCTACAGTTCCAGGGATTCAGTTCTCTCTTCTGATATCTACAAGTATTCTGATGTCCATAGGTATAGGGCACACATAAAGTATACATACATAACATGTAGGCAAAGCACTCATACACATAGAATAACAAAGAAAAAATATCTAAAGCCGGGCGTGGTGGCGCATGCCTTTAATCCCAGCACTCGGGAGGCAGAGACAGGCGGATTTCTGAGTTCGAGGCCAGCCTGGTCTACAAAGTGAGTTCCAGGACAGCCAGGGCTACACAGAGAAACCCTGTCTCGAAAAAGCAAAAAAAAAATCTAAAATTTGTTTAAATATATAAAAATAACCTCCCAATAAATTAAATAAAATCAATGGATTTTTAATGTTTATTTTGTACATATTTTGGGGACATGCATAGGACATGTGGAGGTCAGGAGATAACCTTCAGGGGTTGCTGCTTCTCTCCCACTATGTAGTTCCCAAGGATCAGACGTGGGTTACTAAGCTTGCTAGCAAGCTGCTGCTGCTCTCTGAGCCGTCTCACCAGTGCTGTTTTTAAAGAATGTGTATCATAGTTGTCTTTGTTACTTTCCTCTTGCTCAGATAAGATGTTGTGACCAAGGCAACTTATAAAATAAAGTGTTTATTTGGGGATTAAAGTTTCATGGTTACATTCCATCATCATGGTAGGGAGAAATGGTGGCAGGCAGACAGGCATGGCATTGAAGCAGTAGTTGATAGCTCACATCTTGCGACTCAACCTGGGATCTGCCTGGGCTTTCAGAAAGCTCAAAGCCTTCCCCTAGTGACAAGCCTCCAACAAGGCCATACCTTCTAATTCTTCCCAAACAATTCCACAAGCTGGGGACCAAGTATTCAATTGTATGAGCCTATGGGGGCTATTCTCTTTCAAACCACCAGAGTGGCAAACAAATTAATGTTTTCATATGAGGTTAAATTACATAGGTCATAGATTAACAGCAACTTTAGGGCAGAGTTTGAACATGTGATTTGTATTCCATTGCCTCTAATTTAACATGTTATCTATAATAAAAATATCATTAATGGGATAAGGAGTTAATGCTGGAATCTAAATTATAATCCAAGGGGTATTACTATAAGTACAGGGTCCAGAAAATTGAGGTACAGAGGAAATAGATTGTCTTGTCTCCAATTTGGACAAGGCTTCCTCTAAATTTTAAAATAGATACTTACAGTTAATGTCTTCCTTTTGGGGATGTGTGTATATGTATTAAAGTTGGGATTTTTTCTTTTTTATGGTTTTAGAGCTTTATTGTAGAAAGGCAGGGGGAAGGAGAGAATGTAGAAAGAGGGAGAGAGGCCGGCCATGGCCATGTGGAGAGAAGGGTGAAGGGAGAGAGAGGAGGGTGAGAGCTTAAAGAGCTATAGTTGGGGTTTAACTCAGGGAAGGCCTTGTATATTCTAGCTAGCCATTCTTCTTCAGTTTCCTGTTCTTATTTCGTACCACTGTTGTTTTTCCTGTCTTTTTAGTTTAGTTTTGTTGTTGTTGTTGTTTCAATAAAAATTCATGTCACCTTTCAAATTCTGTAATAGTTGTTATGGTTTGAATATGTTTGGTCCAGGTAATGGCAGTATTTGGAGGTGTGGCCTTGTTGGAATAGAATCGTCACTGTGGTCTTGGGCTTTAAGACCCCAATCCTAGCTGCCTAGAAGTGACTCTTCCACTAGCCTTTAGATGAAGATGTAGAACTCTAAGCTCTGTCTGCATCTCGCCTGCCTAGATGTTGCTATGCTCCCACCTTGGTGATAATAGACTGAACCTCTGAACCTGTAAGCCATCTTCAATTAAATGTTGTCCTTACAAGACTTGCCTTGGGCGGGACAGTGGTGGCGGCACAGTGGTAGCGGCACACCTTTAATCCCAGCACTTGGGAGGCAGAGGCAGGCGGATTTCTGAGTTCGAGGCCAGCCTGGTCTACCAAGTGAGTTCCGGAGAAACTCTACACAGAAAAACTCTCTCTTGAAAAGCATCCCCCCTTCCCCCCCCCCCCAAAAAAAAGATTTGCCTTGGTCATAGTGTCTGTTCATAGCAGTAAAAGCCTAGCTAAGACAAATTTTCCTCACAAATACTGCATGTTCTTCACATTCTCTTCTCTTCTAGGGTTTTCTTCTTCTAGGCATTGCCTATTTACATACTTGAACTAATTTAACCTATATATTATCATAATTGAAAATTTCAAAATAATTTAAGTGGCTTAATCCTCCAAACACTTGAGTTTAGCACAAAGAGAAGTGTTGAAGGAAATTGCATGCTTAATGCCTGAAGATTTCCATTGGTATTTCAGACTACAGGACATAACCACTTGGCTATGTCTAGAAAATTAACAAAATACTTTGCTTCTAAGACTCTAACTTTATAAGGAACGTGTGTGTGTGTGTGTGTGTGTGTGTGTGTGTGCGCGCGCGTGCACGCGCGCAATTATTTCCTCCAAAGGTAATAACAAAACCATTTCACATACCACATTAATGTTCATCAATGTAGCTCTCATTCCCTATAGCCTTTTTTCCCCTTATCAAGTAGCAGCATCAGAGGTTACAGTTAATGTACCTAGCTAGAATCCCAGCACTGAGGGCACATTTGACATGGGAGGTAAGGAACCCAGAGCTTTCCCCAGAAGATTAACATTGAATGCCTGTGGTTTTCATGAAGCTGTAACCACAGGAATCCTAGTAAATCTGTACAGGATCAAGGATAGGAATTACATATGTATATTGTTGAGTCAGAAACCACCTACAACTTTCTTATATCAATTTCAGTTATTTCCCTATTTATGTGCTGGGGCTAAGACTTCAAAAAGGAGTAGCTAAGAAACTACACTTAGGAATGTGAAGGACAGCCCAGTAGTTAAGAGCACTTTCTGGAATATACAGGTTCTATTCCTAGCATCCATATGGCAGCTCACAGTTGTTTGTATCTTCAGTTTCAGGGAATCTGTGCTCTTCTCTGGCCTCAGAGGACCCTAGGCACATACATGGTACACAGACATAAATGTAGGGGAAAATACATATTAAAAACATATTTATACAATATATTAAAAAAAGACAAAAAATCTACAAAAATACAGTTGATTTTGTTTTGCATTGACCATCTACTACTGGGCATAGGGTCTGCCCTGAAGCATGGTTAATATATCCCTAGTAAGACTCCATTGGAGAAAATTCATACTTCATTTGCAGATGTCATATACATAAAATTAAAAAGAAAGGGGCTATGCTTGGAGAACCACTGAAATTTTCGTCTCTGTGCAGCACTAAGACATTTGACTATAATTCCTGTCATGTGACAGCTTTGCTTTTGCGCTTTTCTCCAAGCTTGGATTCATTTACCATAAGCACTGTGCTATTAGGAATCTGTTTCCATGTACTCAAGCTTTTCCGCTGTTTTGCATACATAGGTGGTGGTCGCTATGTTCCAGGAACTTCAGGACCTTCCAGCACAGCGCAGACAGCAGATCCTTTCACAGGTGGGATGCAATTTTCATTAATATAACCTTGGCTCAATATGTAGTATTTACATGACATTTATGTATAACATTTACATTTTGGAGATATAATCCAATAATGGTTAATTCCCTTAAAACTATTTTAAATTTTGATAGCTCTTTAATTTTTGCATTTTTTCTACAATGTATAGATTTTCTCCTGATTTTAAGTAATATATTACCAGAAACAATGTTTTCTCCAGTGGTTCTTTTGTTGTTGTTGTTGTTGGTTGTTTATTTGTTTGTTTTGTTTTTCGAGACAGGGTTCCTCTGTATAGCCCTGGCTGTTCTGGAACTCACTTTGTAGACCAGGCTGGCCTCGAATTCAGAAATCCGTCTGCCTCTGCCTCCCGAGTGCTGTGATTAAAGGCGTGCGCCACCACGCCTGGCTCCCAGTGGTTCTTTCTACCCGGAGATCAGAGTAGCTGGAAAGAGAAATAGAAGGTTTAATGTAAAATGACCATCGTTCAAAACCTAGCTTTACCATTATCCTTGCTTTGAGAAATTGGCAAGTTACTTAACTCATCTGGATCTTTTAAAATCTGTGAAATTAGGTAATAGGTTGTTCAACCAAGATAGAGTATCACTGTTATTATTGGCATTACACTACCATAAATTGTGGACAAGAAGTAGCCATGTGAATCCTTCATGTTGGAGAGAGCAGTGTGATCAAGAGGTCTGCTCACACTTTTTGACTAAGCACAGGAGGAGGCGTCCTGCCCAGCTGTGCAGGCTCAGTGTTCCTAGTTGAAGTTATTAACGGCCTTCTTGACGTCCTTGAAGTGTCATTGTAGGCTTTCAGAGTGCATTTACTTCCTGAGATAAGCAAGCAAGCCGCAGTTGAGTCAACACTACTGGAAAAACGTTACCAGAGTTGAACTTTAATGCTGCTGAAGAAAGTGCTAGTTTCAGAATGCATTAATTTATCTTTATACACTGGGGTTGGGTATGGAGGTTGAGTTTATGGACGGTATACCAAGTTTGGAGATTTGTGACCTTTAATGGAATCCAGTGGCCATCCAGACTCAGTACTGTGAGCTGTGGAAGTGGAAACCCATTACCTTTTTTAGCCATAAATTGTTTCACCATAACTGTAGATCAGTGTCATGAAGCTCTGAATTTCTCTCAGTGAGATCCTTTTCTCTAATGAATAATGTGATCACTGAAATGCAAGTGGTTGTACCTTGTACGCCGACAACCAGATCTCAGGGCTATATGCTTTGGCAGTATGGTGTCTGTTAAGGAATTTTTGAGTACATGATTTGATTTAAAATGGTAATGAAGACCTGAAGAGTATTTAAATGATGTCTTTCTCTTTACCAGTAGTTTTCAGAGCAGTGATGTCCTAAAACTTAGTCCAGCAGAATTCCATAATTATTTTCCTGACCTCTTTTTCTCTTTTCCTAAAATGGACTAAACATACCAAGCTTAAACACATGCTAAGAAAGATCAGGAGAGCTTCTGGGTCCATCATTACCAGGAGATACCTTCTTGGCAGGTGTCAGTGACTCGAGAAATGCAACAACCATGTAGACGTTACCAAGTAGCCTACTAAATATCTAAGAATTAAGATACTGAACTCCACACTTACAGAAAGTAGATTACAAAATTGTATATGATGGTACCGATTTCCTAGCACTCAGGAGGTTAAGGACAAATTGAGCGTCATAAAAAAACCCTGCCTTAGGCCGGGCGTGGTGGCGCACGCCTGTAATCCCAGCACTCAGGAGGCAGAGGCAAGCAGATTTTTGAGTTCGAGACCAGCCTGATCTACAGAGTGAGTTCCAGGACAGCCAGGGCTATACAGAGAAACCCTGTCTCAAAAAAACCCTTCCTGTTTTAAGAAACAACAACAAAATGGCAATATCCTACCATATAAATATATGTAAATGAAGTGGCATAATGCATATAAAGGGTTTTTTGCAAAATATCAGGAGGACATTTAGGTCATCAGTATTTATAACTAGTATTGCTGCTGCTCTTTCAACTTTACCAGTGATGGAAGGTTAAAAGATGAAAGCGTTCCTCATGTGGCTCACAAGGTTCTTAATTCTTTTCCTTATTAATTTATGTAGCAGTTGAACTTTTAATGTTTGTTAGGATGATCTGAGGAGCTTCTTTAAATTACTTATTTTAGTATTCTGGTTGGCATGCACTTAAAATCAACAAATTCATTTCCTCTGTCATCATCATTGTTATGTACATTTTTATGGGGTTTTGCTTTGCCTTTTCTGTCTGTGATGCCTTGCGTGTGCCATCTAGATTATATGTAAACTTAGGAAGTTTTCATCTTCCTTCTTCCCTCAAGCTGACAGAGGGCTCTGAACATCACAAAATTCTGTTGATGCTCTACATCTAGTATTCATGCTTCTGTCTTTAGTAACCCTGCCAAAAGTACAACCTGAGATGTGACCAGACTGTTATATATTCATATATCATTGAAAGAAAAAAAGGCCATTTTTTTCTCTTCAAACTATTTATGTTTTACAATTCACTAAACTGCTATAATTATGATGTGAAAAGCTAGTTTGTTTTGTCTCTTTTTTTTTCCTTGTTCCAGTCAACCCTACTCGCTCTAGTCTGCCCCGCTCACTCCTGTTGGCCCCGCTTGCTCCGGCCGGCCCCGTTCGGCTCTGCTCGCTCCGGTCCAAGAATTCATTTTATTATTATACATAAGTACACTATAGCTGACTTCAGATGCACCAGAGGAGGGAGTCAGATCTCATTATGGGTGGTTGAAAGCCACCATGTGGTTGCTGGGATTTGAACTCATCACCTTCGGAAGAGCAGTCAGGTGCTCTTACCCGCTGAGCCATCTCACCAGCCCCTGTTTTGTCTCTTAAAAAGTATTATTTGTAATAATTTTAAATTATTTTGTTTATTTGCATGGATGTTTTGCTTTCATGTATGTCTGTGCACTGTGTGAATGCAGTACACTCAGAAGCCAGAGAGAGCAGCAGATCTTTTGGGGCTGAAGTTAGAGGTGGCTGTGAGCCACCATGTGGGTGCTGTTAATGAGCCATCTTATTAAAAGCCCAGGTCCCCTGGAAGAAAATCCAGTAATCTTAACTATTGAGCCACCTTTCCAGCCCCAGAAATTACTTTTTGGCGAACATGTAATGGCCTTCCTGATGAGCAGCTCACTGTAGGCATTTTTCTTATGTGCTGTTTTGAAGTGTGACCAGTGGTTACATCATTAGGATAAGGAAGCAATGGTTAGGCTTTATGATACGTACATACATACCTTTGTTCATAGGGATCTTTTTGCACTGTAGGTGCTGGGCGTTACATGCCTGGTTCTGCAGGTATGGACACCACCATGGCTGGAGTTGATCCGTTTACAGGTAGCTACTTTAAAGTTCTTATTCTTTTAGATTTTTTAAAATTGCATTGAAACTTTTCAGGCCTTAGCCCAGTTGCTGAGTTCTTGCCTAGCATGAACACTGCCTTGACTTTGATCTCTGCTGCTGCACAAGAAAATTTTGGGTTTGTTTCTGTTAATTTGAGAAATGGTCTCTTTTTATGGCCCTGTGCCTTCCAAGTGCTGGGGCTAAAGGTGTGCACAAGCATATGTAGCAGCAAAGGACAATTTTAATTAAAGAAATTTTAATTTGAAGTCATTTTATTCCACTAAATATTATTGAAATTTCAATTTGTGCTCATTTGTTAGTCCTGGGATCTCTTTTTGGAGCGTGACTGTTCTCGAACTTGTTATGTAGACCAGAGAAATCTAGAACTTATAGAACTCTGGCTTGCCTCTGCCTCTTGAGTGTTGGGATTAAAGGTGTGCACTATCACACTTGGCTATTTTGAACCATTTTGTCATTTAACAGGTAACTGAGTTTAAGTTAACATGGATAATTTATAAAGAAAATGATGACACTGTCATTTGGCATAAGCTATGAACGACATGAGAAAAGAGTTATTAGCATAGTCTTCAATTAGGAGAAAAATGAAGGTTCAAAATTGGTTTTGTTCTTTTATTTTTATTTTTAAAGATTTATTATTATAGCTAAGTAAACAGTAGCTGTCTTCAGATGCAGAACAGGGCACATCAGATCTCATTACGGATGGTTGTGAGCCACCATGTGGTTGCTGGCATTTGAACTCAGGACCTTTGGAAGAACAGTCAGTACTCTTAACCACTAAGCCATCTCTCCAGCCCTGTTTTTGTTCTTTAGTCAGAATATTTTAGGTTGAATATGAAGAGCCAAACTAGGAAATATGACATGAAAAGGCCCTTTTCTAAATCTTCTTCCATTTCTTGAACCAGAAATTATTACACTAATAAATACATGCACTACATAGAAGTTTGTGAATGGTTTAGAGATGACTTGTGCTGTTATTGTGTGTACATATCTCAGTAGTTGTGAGAACATAGCCATACAATTAGAAGAATCTTACTTTTGAGTATGCCTTATGACTTTCATGATCTCTGTAAATAGGGAATAGTGCCTACCGATCAGCTGCATCTAAAACAGTGAATATTTATTTCCCCAAAAAAGAAGCTCTTACCTTTGACCAAGCAAACCCTACACAAATATTAGGTAAGTCTATATTAATATTTTTTGATTGCATATTCAATGACCGTTAGAGATGCTCTCAAAACTTTATCTTCCAAATGCCAGGATTTGGCTACCTAAACAGAGACTTATAGTGAGACGTTTGTTTGTTTATTTTTAAATTTACTTTATGTATGTTGGTATTGTGAGTGTTTTATATCCCTTGGAAATGGAGTTACAGAGAGTTCTAAGCTGCCATGTGGGTGCTGGGAATTGAACCTAGGTCCTTTGGAAAACAGCCAGTGCTCTTAACTATTGTACCTTATCTCCAGCCTCCTTGAGGTATTTATTTTCCAGCTGTGTTGACTGCAGTCTAGTAATTTAACCTTAATGGATTCTAAGAAGCTTTGTACAAATATAAATGTTTTATCCTGACTTTAATAAAAAATGAAAGTCCTGTCCTCAAACTCTTATTGTTATTTGGGTTTGTTTGTTTGTTTGTTTGTTTTGAATTTTTTTGGTTGGGGGCATGACAATGAATAAATAAAGCATTTGAAAAATAAAGGTCATAATTTTGGGGGTTTTTTAAAGCAGGTTTTTACTGTGTATCACAGGCTCACTCTGACTCCTGATCTTTCTGCCTTAGCTTCAAAGATGTGTGCATCTTTGTTTCTAAATGTTTCTTGAACTTTTATTTTGCCTCTTTTCTGTTTGTTTTGACATTTATTGTGTTGTTTTTTTATCTAATTGAAATTATTATTATTATTATTATTATTATTATTATTATTATTATTATTGATACTGACTTGTATGGTTTGGAGTGGGTGGAGAAGCAGGGAGAATCTGAAAGGAGTTGGGGAAAGAGAAAGCATATATTATTTTAAAAATATGTTTTCAATTTAAAAGAAAAAAGTTAGTGTCCTGTAGACAGAGGCAGTGTAAAGTACTTGTTGCCATGCCTGAGGGCCAGAGTTCAGTTCTTGGGACCCACATGGAGGAAAGAAAATGGACTGCGTGTCCTCTGACCTACATACCTGTCCAGAGTCAACAGTTTATTGTGAACCCTGCAGCTTGTGTATGGAGATCCTAAAGCTTTTAAAATGATGAATAAAAATAGGTACTAGAGGTAGGTATTCTTAGCTTTTAGGAGGATGAAGCAGGAAGAGTTTAAGGCTAGCTTGAGTTGTATATTGAAACAATCTTGGAGAAAAGGGGCTTGGGGGCAGCGATGGCGAGAGAGAAACTGTACTGTTTGCTTTGATAGCTTTTCTTTTAGTTTTTCTCAAATTGAAGTGAAAAAAGAAAATCTGTGACTATAAACTACTTTTTCTCTCAGCCACAAAGCAGATGGTGACAAATGACAAAAGGACTATACCTAGACATAGATATAAGGCAAATATTTATTATTATTATTATTATTATTATTTATATTGGTACCAGGAGCATTGATAGGCCATAATACTTTGACCTAAAAAGTTTATGCACACTTAGGCATTTGTTAATTCTACTACAAAGCTAAGAGATTTTTACATTCCTTAAATGTTGTTTCAGATAATTTGCCAGTTTTTAAAATTGTAGTACCAAATACAAGTGAAATAGGTTCAAAGTCCATTTGTGATTGTTAAAAGATTTGTAAGTCTGAGACTGGTGAGATGGCTCAGCAACTAAAAGTACAAGCTTGGTTGGTGCCCAGAGTTTGATCCCTGGAATCTATGTGGTGAAAGAAGAGAATTGATGCCTTAAGATTATCTGCAAACCATGGCACATATATGCCTCTGTATGTGCACATGCACACACACACACACACACCATACACAAAAATAATAGATAAATATTTTAAGTTATTGTGAATTTGGGGAAAATAGGAGGTGACTTCCTATTGCTTTGGAAGACAGAATGGCTCCAGAGCAGTACCTGAGTGTCTAGAAAAAGAGGTCAAGTCCAAACCAATGTGGTCACCGTTCTTACACCATACACTTCAATGCTCATAGACTCATTTTATGGTCTTTGATAGTTGCCAAGAAGAATGGTGCTGTATAGAGAGTTTTCCTGAAAAATGTTGTCTAAGTTCAGTAGGCAATTTTGAAAGATTGATTTTGACTTCTAGGAAAACTGAAGGAACTTAATGGAACTGCACCTGAAGAGAAGAAGCTAACTGAAGATGACTTAGTACTTCTTGAAAAGATACTGTCCCTGATTTGTAATAATTCCTCAGAAAAGCCAACAGCCCAGCAACTTCAGATTTTGTGGAAAGCTATCAACTGGCCTGAAGGTAAATACATAGTCTTCAGAATTTAACCACGAAGTTTGTATTTCTAACAAATTACTGATATTTCTAGATTAAATAGAAGTGAACCTGGGTATTTCTCATTGAGATTATAGACAGTTACACAGAAAGGCTTTGCCACATCACTAGAGTTCATAATCTTTGCTTTGATTATAGCATATGAAAATCTAATAGTGTATGTTTGGTATTCCTTAACTGAAACTTAGGAACCAGGAATATTTTAGGATTTGGAATTTCTCAAAGTTTAAAATATTTTTATTGACTTTACTGATTGATTTTTGGATTTTCAAATTAGATACCTAATGCTAAAGCATTTGAGACTTGAGATTTTAGGATTTAGGATTCTCAGCCTATATTACAATGATCCGTGTACACAGAGCGGTTTGTGAACGCTGTCATATTGTCTGATCCCTTTTTGCCTGCTAGTATGTATGTGCACCACATGAATGCATGATGAATATAGGGGTCAGAAGAAGGCAACAGAGCCCCAGGTGCTCCAGTTAAAATGGTTGTGAGCCACCATGTGGGTCTTGGAATTTGGACCTGGGTCCCTGTAAGAGTAACTAGTGATCTAAATTACTGAGCTATCTCTCAAGCCTGTGGTTTATTTTTCATGACAGTAATTTATTTGGAGTTAAAAGGATGCTTTTCTTTTCCTACAAAATAACCACTTTAAAGATTAAACTGACCGCTTTGACTGCTTATTGTGTTTCCCTATCTCTGTATTTCCTTTGAGTGGCAATTAGACTCTAGCTTATTAGGGTTGTTTTATTCTGGTTCATGTGAAGATCTTTTATACATGATGGTGCCTTTTGTCTTTGTATTATAAAGTATGTAATGTCCCATTTTCTTAGACTCACACAGTAGGGCTGTTCAATAAATGTTCAGATGACATCTATGTGGCCCTCAGTTATAAAGCTCTCTACCAACTTATGAGGATCCTTTCAGCATTTGTTAACTGAAATTCTTCTTTAACTTTTCCTTCAACTCTTTAGCCTCGTTATCAAATATGTAAACTAAGCCCTTGCAGCATTCATTCAACTCATTAATGGTTTAGCTGTGTCAGACTATTTGACAGTAGAGAGAGTTGCCTCTGTTTTGAAATGTATAGCAATAAATGTAGTCTGTGTTGTGGTAAATATTATTTGGGGGTTTCTATCCCACCTTAGATAATTTAATTCCCAAATAAAAGACACAACACCTTTATATTCATAGTAAGCCTTAAAGCTCTAGAACTGGGCAGATATCAACTCTCTCTGCTATTTTGTCTATTTCCTGTCAATAACCCTGAGATATAGATATCCCTGCCATGTTCCTCCTGGGCCTCTCCTACTCCACGTGGCCAGCCCTCATGGCCATGCTTCATGGCCTGCCTACCCCATAGCATCTCTATACTTCTTCTCTCTTTTTCTTCCTCATGGTGTCTGCCTCAGACTACGAGCCCAGGATCCAAAGCCCCACATACCTCTCTTCTGCCCAGCTATAGGCTCTAGGCATCTTTATTCAACAAATAGTTTTAAATTAAGGAGCCGGATTCAAAGCATCACTTGGTATACATGAGGACCTCCTCATTGGGGACAACCACATCTTGAGGGCCAGTATTTAGCACTACAATACATAGCAACAGACCAAATCTCAACACTATGCAAATATAAAAATAACATTTTTTTTATATATCCTAAAAATGACTGTCGTGTAGTGAGAAAATAAAGTACACTTGAATAATAGCTATAAGGAAATTTCTAGATTTTTTTTTAATACACGTTAATGAATATTTCTTTTTAACAGACATTGTCTTTCCTGCACTTGACATTCTTCGGCTATCGATTAAGCACCCCAATGTGAATGAGAATTTCTGCAATGAAAAAGGAGACCAGTTCAGCAGCCATATTATCAGCCTTCTGAACCCTAAAGGAAAGCCAGCAAACCAGCTGCTTGCTCTTAGGACTTTTTGCAATTGCTTTGTTAGTCAGGCAGGACAAAAGCTCATGATGTCCCAGAGGGAGTCACTGATGTCACATGCAATAGAACTGAAATCCGGGAGTAATAAGAACATTCATATTGCTCTGGCTACATTGACCTTGAACTATTCTGTTTGTTTCCATAAAGACCATAACATTGAAGGGAAAGCTCAATGCTTGTCAGTAATTAGCACAATCTTGGAAGTTGTACAAGACCTAGAAGCCACGTTTAGACTCCTTGTGGCTCTTGGGACACTTATCAGTGATGATTCAAATGCTATACAATTAGCCAAATCTTTAGGTGTTGATTCTCAAATAAAAAAGTATGTCTCCGTATCAGAGCCAGCTAAAGTAAGTGAATGCTGTAGACTTATCTTAAATTTGCTGTAGCAATGGGGAAAGGAAGCTGAGGGGTTTTCGTTTTTTGTTTTTGTTTTTTTGTTTGTTTGTTTGTTTTCCACATTTTACATGACTGATTGCAGATGTTTAAAAAGAAAGAAAGGAAAATTGGATTAAGTTCAGATCTTGTAAAGTTGTGTTGGGGAGAAACAAATTATAAATAAAGTTTTTGCACTGATGGTTGTGAGGTTTTCCTGTGTAATGGAGTAGATTTTCAAGGGTGTAGAAATGTTAAAAACTATAACCAATAACAGCACAATTACAACAGCATTTTCTTCCTCACCTTAACCACTCAGGAGAACACAGAGGTTCTGTAACCTGTTTCTGTTTCTCTATGACATCTTGTTCAGTTGACTGTTCTCTTTGTACATTAGCTTCTCCACTTTCACTGCTGTATTCTTTCAATAGCACTGGTGCATTTCAAGGTCTTCTTTTAGGATTTACTTGAAAAATAATTTTAATTAAGTTTGTTATAAATTGTAAATTGATGAATAACAATAATTTCCTGAGCCATTTGTAAATAGAAAGTATCATCTTTCATGGTTCAATTTTACGTGAAGAAAGCAAATTGGTAAGCTGTCATATTACATATCACTTCAGACAACTGAGGCCTTAAATGAGTATGGCTTAGGAGTTTCTTTCACTATATGAGGTAACTTCATTTTTTTCTAGTTTTGATATCTTACAAGTTAAATTGTTTCTTTTATCCTTCACCATTTGAAGTAGTGTCATTTTTCATTTCAGTTTTGATATGATTATGTACATGTTGATCATTTTCATTATTTCAAAGAGAATATTTGGATTTTTTTTTACTTTTATTTTTTATTTTGTTGTGCAAGCAACATTTATCAGACTTTACAGTAAAAAACGTGTCATATGAAATTAGTATTTTTAGTCCCTGGAATGGTCCAGAATTACATTTTATACATTGCTATCTAATTCTCAAATCAGTTTTCTTTGAAAAGTGGTTATTGTGCTTCTGTTTTCAAAAGGAAAGGTAATAGAATAAGTTATAATAGGAAGGAAAAAATGAACATAAAGGCAGGAGTACTCCATGCAGTCTACACAAAGCACTTGCCGTGATGCAGCTTCCTAGAAAGCCACAGATTTGTTTCTGCATATCCCAGCAACTAAAAGGAGGAAATATCCTTTAATTGAACAATTCATTATGTCTATGACAGTGCTGTTTCTTCTTTCTTTTTTGGTTTCTCAAGACAAGGTTTCATTAGCCCTGGCTGTTCTGGCACTCACTTTGTAAACCAGGTTGGCCTTGAACCCCGAAACCTGTCTGCCTCTGCCTCCTGAGTACTAGGATTAAAGCCACCACTCCCAAGCCCAATCCCTTTTCTTAAGAAGTGTACTTATATTGGTATGTGTATGTGTGTGCCTTTTGGTTTTGTTTTTTGGTACTAGGGACCAAACCTGGGTGCATGTTGGGGAAGGTCTACTCACTGGATTACATTCCAGTTCCAGGCTTTCATCTTGATTATGGAAGAAGTGGTTTTTACAAGGACTTTGTTAAAAATGGTGAGCAGTGATCTCAGCATTGCCTTTATGGAGAGCCATGCGGTTCCTGACTTAATGCCATATCACAGTCTAAGAAGAACAAATTTTTTTCCACTAAGGGGAAGAAGGTTCTGAGTGTTGAGATTAATACTGGGAAGAACTTCTAGAATATCAAAAGGGAGTGAGGAAATGTAAATAGGGGATGTGTACTTTACTGAGTATTAAATTCCAAGTTCCTGTGTGTACCTGAACTTTAAACTTTATGTTGCTGGTTCATTTATGTACTCATGCTTTACTTGTATTGAATTGAGATTTAAATTTTTATATCAGAATTAAATGGTAAAAAAATCATCCTGGTGCCATTACAATACTTGGCTTGTTAATACATCCATTCTAGCATGCAAGTTTAAGTACAATTTCTGTTATATTTTGAAAAGCAGGGTGGGTATCTTTGAAAAAAGGATGGATGTGGTCTTACTTAAAACATGATTTCACTCTTCAGAATGTAAGAGGTGGCAAATTGTAAATACTTTTGTTTCTTATCACTGGCTTTTTTTATAACTTTTATTTGTACAGCCTAACAAAAACATAATCTCACTTGATCCTGTCAAATGGTGGTTTACATATTTTGTTTTTCGTTAAACTTTTTTATAGATCTCTTAATGTTTTCTTGAATATAAAAGAAATAAACATTCATTTAGTAAAGCGTACACATCTTATTGACTGTAAAATCCTGCTAAGTAGAAAACCATTCGTAGTGTTATACTACATTGACATGTATGTAAATATGCATTTTAATTTTTCAAAAAATTGAAATTGAAAAGCAATTCTATTAAAGATCGCACAACAGTCTTAACCATTCCCTTAGGAATATATTTTATGCATGAAATTGATGGATCAAATTAATAGGCAATTTTGGATTGATGTCTGTCTGAATCAACTCCACTGGGACAATTACAGATTAGTAAATTTCCTACTGTATTTTCAACTACATTGTCTACAAAAGACATACATGATGTCCCTTTCGTAACTATTGTTTTTAATTTCCTTATATATGCTACTGCTGTGCTTTTCTTATGACTAGCTGCATTTGTTCTACTGGTAATATATCACCACACAAGCCGGGCGTGGTGGCACACGCCTTTAATCCCAGCACTTGGGAGGCAGAGACCAGCGGATTTCTGAGTTCGAGGCCAGCCTGATCTACAAAGTGAGTTCCAGGACAGCCGGGGCTACACAGAGAAACCCTGTCTCGAAAAACCAAAAAAATATATAATCACCACACAGCAATATAGTTATTTTTTTTAATCCACTGCAGTTTGACAAATGAAGGTAGAAACATAGCTAAAGATAAATCTTTTTCAAAGATAATTTTGGAGATAAATGTAGGTTACTTGGTACTTACCACACAGCGTTTTATGAAGAAGTGATAAAATGAATAGACAAGGGCTGGAGGGATGGCTCAACTGTTAAAGGCTAAACCCAGAGCGAGCAATGCGAGCAAAATGAATAGACAAGTGTTTGTGATGTGTTATTTTTCCTTCGGGTCTTTAAAGGGTTTCCTCCTGCATGTCTTAAGAGAACTTAACTACTCAGGATTAAGACTTATCCAGGGGCTGGAGAGATGGCTCAATGCTTGAATACTTATTGCATTTACAGAGGACTTGGGTTCAGTTCCCTATACCTAATGGTGGTTCACAACCATCCATAACTCCAGTTCCAGAGGATCTGATCTCTTCTGACCTTTGTGCACCAGGCACAAGCATGTTGGACATACATACATACATTCATACATTCATAGATATATACAGGCAAAACCTGTATCTGCAAAAATATGTAAATTTTAAAGTGTTACATAGTTGTATTAAAATATACTTTCTAGGGGCTGGAGAAATGGCTCCAGAAAGACTGGATACCTCTGGCCTCTGTTGGCTCAGCACTCAGGTGCCTATGTAGACCCACATATCTACACATAATTTAAAAGTAATCTTTAAACTTTCTAATTTTAGTTCCTAATGCATTTTCTGTAACGAACTGAATAGTTGAAGTATGATTATAGATATAATACCGAAGACCCTTTTAAACATTTTCCCATGAGTTTTCCTTTAATGTTCATAAAAGTTATAAAAAAAATTCAGTGACCCTATAAGGACTTACAAGCTATATATGTACTCCTTGACACGGAGTTAAATCTCCTCCCAAATCTACCACTACCTCAAGTTGAAAACACATGTTCCTATACTGAACCTATAAAAACAGCAGCCTGAGAGGTTAGTTTAGCCGTCCTGCGTTGCCTCTGCTTTGTACAAAAGGGTGTGTTAACCAGCTACTGCTGTTTGAGAAAAGCTTAAAATCTAGTTTTCTTCTGAGTGGCATTACTCTTATGCCATCATAAGGTAACCACTGCTGTCCAAGACTAGAACCTACATTTTCACCATGTTTGCTTTCTCTGTACTTTTAAGACTGCATAAAAATAAATTGCAGATTTCACATCAATTAAACATGTCTATATAAATCTCTGAATACAAGCATATTTATACATTTGATGTAACTAATTTCAAAGTAACTTCTGATACCTAGTCTGTATTTGAAATTACTTATTTGCCCTAATATCACTCTTGCTTTAAAAGTACCTACTCAGAAAAAAATGATCAGGATTTATGAGTTGTAGTAGGCGTGTATGTAATATTTCTTACTCTAGAATAGTCCATCTTTTAAAGGTACTGTCTTTAGAATTCTGACTACTATAGAATTTGAAGTACCTCATATGCTAAAACATTTCCTATAACCCTTCTGTGTTTTGTCTTGTTGTTTAATAAAATACCCTACAACTTAATTGTTTGAGATAATATATTATTATCCTCTAGCTTACCCAACAGTGCCTTGTGTGCTACAATACAGACTTGCAAGGCAAAATGTGCCCTTTGAGGCAACAGCAGTATGGCTCTTCCAGAGGTAACTTACCACTCTGATTGTATTTGAAGCCCACCCTACAGGAAGGAATTTATGCCTGGTACTGTAAACCTGGTCCAAAGCCTATAGCTGAAGAGGTCATCAGTCCCAAGGGGGAGCCTAAAACTGTTGTGTTGCTAAATGGGCATGGGGCCAAACACTATGATTGTAGATAAGTACTGTTCTCAACCTTGATCAAAGAAGCTGCTTTGGTAGTGAAATGCAGAGCCTTAATGGATGCTCAAGGTGCTGAGAACAGGTGACCATTGCATACTCTAAAGAAGATATCTTACCCTGTCTAAGGCTTGGAAAATAGTGGGAGAAACGACAGAAAGAATCTTAAGAGCTGGATAATGGAGAACAGCCAGGAAAGACCATCTTTGAGCATGTAAGGTAATTGCCATCACAAACTCAGCTGCTGTAATTGATTACCTTCAGTGGGCCTGCATAAGACTGGGCCTGTCAGCATTCACTCATGACTTGGAGAGGGCCTCATTGACAGGTAATGGGATGGGAGTGGGGAAGTCATTTTTTACAGTGGGAGGAACTTGAAGGGAGGAGAGGACTGGGGACTAAAATAAGAAAGGATGGCGGAGTGCATATAATTGGAATATGTGTGTGTACACACTTATGTATGCTAAGTCACCATTGTGTATCCAGGTCTAAACAGACTATGTATTATTCTCTCCAAGGCTTAGAAATAAAATTGTCAATACAGTTGAAAAAAATTTAAAAGACAGACGGGTTGTAGCTCACTACAAACTAGTGTGTGCATACATGTGTGAATACATACCCACGTGTGCCAGACCATCTCATTGTGGTGTGAGACCTGACACGTGCTAACGGAATCTTCTTGTTTCTTCTGAGACTACAACCAGTGTGTCAGCAAAGGTCATTGTCTCCACTTAAGAACCAGGGAAACCGGGTTTCATGTTTTACGTTTGGGGTTAAGCTTTAGGGTTTTTGGACTGAGGAACTCACATTCAATTACCTGTTGACCAGAGAAAGTCGTACTTTATTTCCCAACAGAACAACAACAAAAACAAGAGACACTGCTAGCAGGACCGTAGCTGGAATCTTTATAATTTAATCACAGAAACGACATCTCTGAAACATAAAAGGTATCCTATAGATTGTAGGCAGGTTACTTAAGGAGAGTGAATTGCTTAGAGGGAGATTAAGCTGCTGGCAATGTTTTTTATATGATGTATATCTGCTATTTTGACTTGGTTCTTTACTACTTGAGACAATCTTCAGGAATAAAATTTGTCTATGGACTGCAGCAATTGCTTCTGATGCCACAGCACCTACCTATTATATGGAAATTTTGTTTAGAAATAATGGTCTCCATAAAAGAATATTTACCTTGACTCAGCTGGAAGGTACACAGAAAGGCTAGTTAACCTTGAACGCCCATTTGCAGAGTAATTGGAGTCCTGAAACGTGAAAGTCAACCCAAGGGTGACACCTTGAGGGAGTTATGGTCACAAACAGCAAGCTTGTCATGCACTCCTCTCTTGTCACAATCAGGAAATCACTCATCAAAACCTGAGCAGTAACTTTGCTTCCTTCCCTTCCTGGGTATCAGACATTGGGGACAGTCAGGTCCTAAGAGCTCTCTAGCTAGAAACAGTGAAGTTCTGGTTCAGTGAGAGACTCTTAAGACAATAAGGTGGAGAATGATACAGGAAGACGTCCAACATGCAACTCTGGCCTCCACACATGCATGACTGGGCAACTGCACCAGCACACACAGGTGTGGAGGGGGTGGGGGAGGAGGGAGGAAGGGAGAGAAAAGGGAAGAGGTGGGGAAGAGAAGATGGAAAATGTCAATGTAATTTGGTGACTACCCCTACTTATGACCAACTCCTTCCCAACTGTTTAACTCTCAAAGACTTTTAAAAAGAAAAAAATAGTCCTTTTAAAAATGAATCTTCAGCCGGGCGTGGTGGCGCACGCCTTTAATCCCAGCACTTGGGAGGCAGAGGCAGGCAGATTTCTGAGTTCGAGGCCAGCCTGGTCTACAGAGTGAGTTCCAGGACAGTCAGGGCTGTACAGAGAAACCCTGTCTCGAAAAATCAAAAAAAAAAAAAAAAAAAAAAAAAAAAAAAAAAAAAAAAAAAGAATCTTCAGCTTCAACAGCTGTGCTAGCTAATTTTAAATGTCAAGTTGACACAGACTAGCGTCATTAGGGACCAGGAACCCTCAACTGAGGAAATGTCCCCACCAGGTTGCTTGTGGGTAGCCTGTGGGCATTTTCTTGGTTAATCACTGAGTGGGTGAGTCCATCCCACAGACGGCAGTGCTAGGGTGGGTGTGTGGTCCTGTAATGTATAAGAAAGCAGTTGGGTAAGCCAAGAAGAGCAAGCCAATAAACATTCCTCTATGGCTTCTGCATCAGCGTCTACCTCCAGGTCTCTACTCTCTTTGAATTCCTACTATGACTTCTCTCAGTGAAAGACTGATGTGGAAGTGTAAGCTTCCTCTAGTTGCTTTTGTTTGTGGTGTTTTATCACAGCAATAGAAACCCTAAAACCAACTGGTAAAACCAAACTTTCTGACCAGACAAGATCCTTAGACAAGAAAAATGCCCTGAAAAGGAACTGTAGAAAATCCAGATATCAACAGGAAGAAATTAGAAGAAGAACAGGGTTTCCTGTTTTACATGAAAATAAAGAAAACATTTCAGAGGGTCTTACTAAAAAAAAAAAAATAGCAGACAGAAGAGACTTCCATGATATTACTGCCAACAAGTAGTGCAGTAGTTAGAGGTTGCTTCCTTGTTTCAGAGAGCCAGCAGCCATACAGTGACTTCTAGTCAGTTGAAGGACAGTGGCTGTTCTATTTGTATAGCTCACCCTGTAACTCTCACTACCAATACTGTCAGTAGGCCTGCCTCAGATGCAGACCTTCTTTCTCTTTACTTAAATCCCTCTGTCTACTACTACTGTCATTGCATTCTGCAGAGCTTCGTCATTATGCTTATGTTGCCTTGACTATTTGCTCTTCATGCTGGAGAGAACGCTATGAGAAAAACTAACACACATTGCTGTTGTTGTTTGCTTTACAGAGCAGATGTATTTTTAAAAATTCTATTAAAAACATCACAGGGCGCTCATTTGTCTCTTCAATGGAAATCATAAAAAAACGAACAAACAAGCCGGGCATGGTGGCACACGCCTTTAATCCCAACACTCGGGAGGCAGAGGCAGGCAGATTTCTGAGTTCGAGGCCAGCCTGGTCTACAGAGTGAGTTCCAGGACAGCCAGGGCTATACAGAGAAACCCTGTCTCGAAAAACCAAAACAAACAAACAAACAAACAAAAACGAACAAACAAGCCGGGCGTGGTGGCGTACACCTTTAATCCCAGCACTCGGGAGGCAGAGGCAGGCAGATTTCTGAGTTCGAGGACAGCCTGGCCTACAAAGTGAGTTCCAGGACAGCCAGGGCTATACAGAGAAACCCTGTCTCAAAAAAACAAAAAACAAACAAAAAAACCTGAACAAATAAATAAAAAAAAAAAAAACCAAAGCCCTCTTCCAGACTATCACTAACTCAGCAAAGTGAACTGATTGCCTAAACCAGGTCCTGCCACTATACTCAGACCTTTACCAGAAACTAACTTACGGTGTGGTGCAAAGAACAGACCACTTCTCCCATAGTCCTTCAGCCTACCTTCTTACAACATGTTCATGTGTTTATTCTTAGGAACCACATAAACTGCTTACTTATTAGGCTGGGATACATTTATTTGTTTGTTTGTTTGTTTGTTTTTGAGGCAGGGTTTCTTTTCGTAACTTTGGCTGTCCTGGAACTCACTTTGTAGACCAGGATGAGTTCAAACTCAGAGAGAGATCTGCCTACCTCTGCCTCCCGAGCACTGGGATTAAAGGCACATGCTACCACCACCTGACTAGGCTGGAATATTTCTGTGTTGCAAAGCCATGGCTCAAAAGGTAGTGGAAATCTTACCAGAAAACTCGGTTCTCTTCTGGAGAGGTCCTTCTGAATTTTAGTTTCCTGGGCCAAATGATTCAGTCCATTTGTAACGTGGTGAATTCTCTTAGACTGAGCTTGTACTTACTCTCCATAGTTTTAAGGACCAGTGGAAGATACAATGTAATAATAAATCCCAGTTGTTAACAGAAGACACAATACTCTCCATAGTTTTAAGGACCAGTGGAAGATACAATGTAATAATAAATCCCAGTTGTTAACAGAAGACACAATGTAATAATAAATCCCAGTTGTTAACAGCGGTTTTTAACTTTGACTGGGTAAAGGCTACTTTGTTGATTTTGCTTAATTAAACTTTGTTCCAATCCCATTTGGAAAATATCAAGATTTTTCCCCTTCGAAATAATAACAGGAAGGCCCATCTGCCTAGGAGAAGGGAGCACATGAGCTAACTCTCCTCCAAGGAGATAGTTTTCACTCCTGGTGAGACCTAAACTTAAAAAAAAAAAATCCAAGCTTTTAATAGGGAGCTCGTGGGGACAAAGATATCATCCCCATCACAGCTTTCAACCTGGGGGGTTGAGTTTATTGGAATCTAAATAAAGAGCTCCCTCCAGCTTCCTGGACGTATTGTTAATGAAAGACCCACAATGTGAGAACTCCCACATTCTGACTCAGGAAAGGCGATACCCCAAATCACTCACAAGAAACGGTCTTGGGGCTGGTGAGATGGCTCAGCGGGTAAGAGCACCCAACTGCTCTTCCAAAGGTGATAAGTTCAAATCCCAGCAACCACATGGTGGCTCACAACCATCCGTAACGAGATCTGGCTCCCTTTTCTGGAGTGTCTGAGGACAGCTACAGTGTACTTACATATAATAAAATAAAATAAATCTAAAAAAAAAAAAAAAACAGAAAAAAAAGAAACGGTCTTGATGTAAATCACATGAGGCTTTATTGGGGGAAGCCAGAGCTCTGGGGATGACTCGTATCTGGGAAGTGGATAGAGGAGTCAACCCTGAGGGAAGAGGACCTGATATTTATGGGCCCTCAAGGGGGAAAGGAGGAGGAGGGAGTAGGGGATTTTTCTGATCTGACAATATCCATTCTTTCTACAGAAGAAATGGGTACACGGAAGATTTTCATGCTCAGGTGCACAGGTGCAAAGTGAAATCCACACACACTTGGCAGTGAGCTGTATCTCAATCCATCAACCAAACTACAAACACTTGGCAGTAAGCTGTATCAGTTGGAAAATACATGAATTCAAAGAACAATATGGGCAAACACACAGATTCAGAAAGTAAAGACTTTCTGCTAATAGTGAAATCTCTCTTCCTAGTTTCAGGGTCTTTGTGACCTGTTACATTTTTCTCAGGATGTTTCATTAACCCATCCTGTGTCACCAGGCATTGACTCATTTGAAAAAGAAAGACCTCATTAGAGAGCCTCTCTAAAATTGACTACCAATTCTATTTTTTTCCAACTTACAAACATTTTTACTGAGATAGGGTCTCTCTATGTAACCCTGGCTGTCTTGAAGCTCACTTTTTTTTTTGTTGTTGTTGTTGTTTTTTTTGTTTGGTTGTTTTGGTTCTTTTTGTTTTTGTTTTTCGAGACAGGGTTTCTCTGTGTAGCCCTGGCTGTCCTGGAACTCACTCTGTAGACCAGGCTGGCCTCGAACTCAGAAATCTGCCTGTCTCTGCTTCCCAAGTGCTGGGATTAAAGGCGTGTGCCACCACGCCAGGCTTTTTTGTTTTTTGTTTATTTGTTTGAAACTCACTTTGTAGTGAGTGCATTACCTATAAGGGTTTCCCCTGCTTCATTGTAAACTGATAGTTTTCATTAGAACATTTGATTAGTGAACTTGTTTTCTTCTGTGACAATAAGTATTCATTTAACTGCTGCCATGTTGGAACATGTTATTTGGAACAATCTGGGATCTTGTTCCTGTGCAATGATGTCTCACATTTAGCTCATAATAAGTAACCCTTATTCTCTTTTAGGTAAGAGTTATGTTTTGCATTGATAGGATTATAGGTCTGGATACTCCCAGGAATGTTACTCACCAGTACATAGCTAGAAATTGAGCAAGTACTGATAAAATACTGGAATCATGGATAAAAATGGCTCCATTGGAAATGAAATATATGACTAGAAATATCTCTTCAATTATTAGGAGAATCACTTCTTTTGCCAGAGCTACTTGGGTCTGAAAATATCCCATGACTCTTCATCTAATGTAGTTTTTGTTTGTTTTAGACAAGGAGTGTCATTGAACTTGGAACTTAGTAATTAAGCCAAATTCGAAGGCCAGCAACTCCCATGATCCCCCCATCCTTTTCCCTTGAGGATGGGATGGCAGACACAAGTCATGGGATTCTGCTGTTCAGGCTAACTTCCCTACCCATAGCACTGGTGGTGGGTCCTGAGTGGAGAATTGAGCTGGAACAGAGACTAACAGGCCTCAGGCAATAGTGAGCTCAATGACAATGGACGCTTGCAGGCAGCTTCTGTCAGACAGCTCATTTAAATCAAGGGAACAAAGGCCATTTAAACCTTTTGGGGGTGAGTAGGGGCTATAGGGGTGCATGTACATCGTTGGCTGGGGATGCCTCATTTGCATAAGGAGGAATTGCAGGTGCTGCTGGGCATGACCTTATAAAGGGAGAGGAAGTTTAACTTGGTGGGTACAGGGGCAAGGGGCATCAGTACTACTCCTGTTGATCTCAGGATAAGATGGCCAGGCTTTGGACACGCCACTTCACCACTTTTGCTGCAGGCTCCTCCTCCCCATTCCCATGTCTCCCTGGCCCCAGACTTGGCTGATGACTTTATGAACATAAAGTCCTCATGCTTGATTACCCCCAAAACAGATTGTGCTAGTTACAAAGGCGCTTATTTTTCATGCTGTGTGTGGTTCAATGCTCCTCAGGTCAAGTGTGAAACTATAAAGGCTTTTGAGCTTATCAAAATTGACAGAAGGTCATAGTAACTTTCCACTTGGCTTGAATTAAAGCTTTGTGACACTGGTAGCCGGTTACCCTAGGAACTGAGTCTATTTTCAGATACAGATCTCAGCATTTACTAATTTGTATGCTTGTTGTCTTTCACAGAACTATTGTCTCTCTTGATGTCTTAGAACCACACATAAACCTACTAGAATTATGGATGCTCAACAGCTGGACATGATTCAGGATTTTTTTTTGTATTAAATGACAGAAGCCCTCACGTAGGAGACCCTTGCTATCTAAATTCAGTTCAGGACTCATAACTGCAGCTTTGTAGGACAACATGGTACATGTTACTACTACTACTACTACTACTACTACTACTACTACTACTACTACTACTACGACGGACCAATTTTCTAGCAACATGGTACATTCAGTTCTATTTTGTAAAAATGATTTATTTATTTATTTATTTATTTTTTATTTATTTATTTAATGTATGTCAGTACACTATCGCTGTCTTCAGACACACCAGAAGAGGGCATTGGATCCCCATTACAGATGTCTGTGACCTACCATGTGATTATGAAGAGACCCCCCCCCCCCCCGTGTGGGGAGACCCTTATCTAGTCCCCAGAGAGCACGTCCCCCAGGAAGACACCAGAGCCGAACTTGATGCAAACAGCAGGAGGTTTATTCTAAGCTAGCAAGCTAGGGTGAGACTCATATTCCACACAGGGATAGAGGAGTCTGACCCCGATTCTAATTTTCTTAGCATTTTTAAG
>LR753013.1:22203-40998 GCA_902729485.2 Mus minutoides | reverse complement strand
GGAACACAGGGCCCACAATGGAAAAGCTAGAGATAGAACCCTAGGAGCTGAAGGGGTCTGCAACCCTAGAAGAGGAACAACAATATGAACTAACCAGAACACCCAGAACATGTGTCTCTAGCTCTACATGTAGCAGAAGACGGCCTAGTCGGCCATCATTGGGTGGAGAGGCCCCTTGGTATTGTAATCTTTATATACCCCAATACAGGGGAATGCCAGGACCAAGAAGTGGGAGTGGGCGGGCAGGGGAACAGGGCGGGGGGAGGGGGGAAACTTTCAGGATAACATTCGAAATGTAAATTAAGAAAATATCTAATAAAAACTAATTGATAAAAAAAAAAAAGTACAAGCATGGTAGTCCATCTTGAAGGCTGTGAGGCAGTGGGTTTCTGTGATGTCATGATGTCACAAGGATGGCATATTCCCAGCAGCAATCACACTATTATTCTTTTTTTTATTTTTATTATATATTTTCTTCATTTACATTTCAAATGTTATCCCAAAAATCCCCTATACCCACCCCCCACCCTTCTCCCCTACCCACCCAATCCTACTTCTTGGCCCTGGCATTCCCCTGTACTGGGGCATATAAAGTTTGCTAGACCAAGGGGCCTCTCTTCCCAATGATGGCTGACTAGGCTATCTTCTGCTACATATGCAGCTAGAGACATGAGCTCTAGGGGTTCTGATTAGTTCATATTGTTGTTCCACCTATAGGGTTGCAGGCCCCTTACGCTCTTGGGTATTCTCTCTAGTTCCTACATTGGGGACCCTGTGTTCCTTCCTAGGAATGACAGTGAGCATCCACTTCTGTATTTGCCAGGCAATGACACAGCCTCACAGGAGACAACTATATCAGGGTCCTTTTAGCAAAATCTTGCTGGTGTATGCAGTAGTGTCTACGTTTGGTGGCTGATTATGGGATGGACCCCCAGGTGGGCAGTCTCTGGATGGTCCATCCTTTCATCTTAGCTCTGAACTTTGTCTCTGCAACTCCTTCCGTGGATATTTTATTCCATATTCTAGTGAGGAATGAAGTATCCACATGTTGGTCTTCCTTCTTGATTTTCTTGTGTTTTGGAAGTTGTATCTTGGGTGTTCTAGGTTTCTGGGCTAATATCCACTTTTTAGTGAGTGCATATCAAGTGACTTCTTTTGTGACTAGGTTACCTCACTCAGGATGATATCCTCCAGATACATCCATTTGCCCAAGAATTTCATAAATTCATTGTTTTTAATAGCTGAGTAGTACTCCATTGTGTAAATGTACCACATTTTCTGTATCCATTCCTCTGTTGAGGGACATCTGGGTTCTTTCCAGCTTCTGGCTATTATAAATAAGGCTGATATGAACATAGTGGAGCATGTGTCCTTATTACTAATTGGAACATCTTCTGCCCAGTAGAGGTATTGTTGGATCAATTGGGAGTACTATGTCCAGTTTCCTGAGGAACCTCCAGACTGATTTCCAGAGTGGTTGTACCAGTTTGCAATCCCACCAACAATGGAGGAGTGTTCCTCTTCCTCCACCTCCTTGCCAGCATCTGCTGTCACCTGAATTTTTGATCTTAGCCATTCTGACTGATGTGAGGTGGAATCTCAAGGATGTTTTGATTTGCATTTCCCTGATGATTAAGGATGTTGAACATTTTCTCAAGTGCTTCTCAGCCCTTCGGTATTGGTATTCCTCATTTGAGAATGGCTATCCTGCCAAAAGCAATCTACAGATTCAAGGCAATCCCCATCAAAATTCCAACTCAATTCTTCACTGTGTTAGAAAGGGCAATTTGCAAATCCATCTGGAATAACAAAAAAACCTAGGATAGCAAAAACTATTCTCAACAATAAAAGAACCTCTGTTGGAATCACCATGCCTGACCTCACGCTCTACTACAGAACAATTGTGATAAAAACTGCATGGTACTGGTACACAACAGACAGGTAGATCAATGGATTAGAATTGAAGACCCAGAAATGAATCCACACACCTTTGGTCACCTTATCTTTGACAAGGGAGCTAAAACCATCCAGTGGAAAAAAAGACAGCATTTTCAACAAATGGTACTGGCACAACTGGCGGTCAACATGTAGAAGAATGCAAATTGATCCATTCTTTTGTTTATTTTTGTTTTTTTGTTTTTTGTTTGTTTTTTGTTTTTATTAGATATTTTCTCAGAAATATTAGATTTCAAGTGCTATCCCATAAGTCCCATATACCCTCCCCCCCCCTGCTCCCCTTCCCACCCACTCTCACTTCTTGGCCCTGGCATTCCCCTGTACTGGTGCAGATAAAATTTGCATGACCAAGGGGCCTTTCTTCCCAACAATGGCCAACTAGGCCATCTTCTAATACATATGCAGCTAGAGACATGAGCTCTGGGGGTTCTGATTAGTTCATACTGTTGTTCTATCTATAGGGTTGCAGGCCCCTACAGCTCTTGGGTACTTTATCTCCTACATTGGGGGCCCTGTGTCCCACCCTATAGATGACTGTGAGCATCAACTTCTGTATTCTTATCTCTTTGTACAAAGATCAAGTCTAAGTGGATCAAAGACCTACACATAAAACCAGAGACACTGAAATTTATAGAGGAGAAAGTGGGGGAAAACCTCAAAGATATGGGCACAGGGGTAAAATTCCTAAACAGAACAGCAATGGTCTGTGCTGTAAGATCAAAAATCGACAAATGGGACCTCATAAAATTGCAAAGCTTCTGTAGGGCAAAAGATACTGTCAATAAGACAAAAAGGCCACCAAAGGATTGGGAAAGAATTTTTACCAATCCTAAATCAGATAGGGGGCTAATATCCAATATATACAAACAACTTAAGAAGCTAAACTCCAGAAATTCAAATAATCTCATTAAAAATGGGGTACAGAGCTAAACAAAGAATTCTCAACTGAGGAATACTGAAGGGCTGAGAAACACTTGAAAAACACTATTATTCTATTAACATTCTTTTCTCTTTTGGAAGATTTATATAAAACAATTGGATCAGCACTTAGCACACACTAAAAGCCTGGTAAAGAGATTGAGCATTCCCTTAATACATCTGTCCGTTATATTTTACCCAAGTGACTCATCTCTGGGCATCATTTATCCCAGGGTTTCTTATTAATATCTATAGAAATATCATCTATTCATCCTTATTCCCTTTTTTTTATATGCAGGCAAGAAATTGATGGAGAATTCACCTTTCTCTTAAAAGCCTCATCTCTTTTACTTCCAGTGTCTTTTTTGTTACTTAAAACACTTTCTTAATTTTCCCCACTTGTTTTGTAATCGAGACCTGCTGAGAGGTCTCCTTTTTTATGATCCATGATGCCTTTGAGAAGACTCAACTCCCTCTTTTCACCCTTTGACCACTGTTCCTCCTTTTCTCTGTATTCATAGGCAAGAGATCAGGAGGTAATTATTAACATCTTGACTCTTTTGCAATCATAATCTTTCTTAGTTAATTTTCTTTAGTTCGAATAAATGCCTGACAAATGCATCTTAAGATAGGAAACAGTTAATCTGGTTTTGAATTCCAAGCACATTCTATTTTGGTGGGGAGTTTGATATGCCTGGAGACATTGCATCTACAATTCGACCCAGTGGAGAGTAAATGAATGTTGGTTTCCAGCTCACTTTATTATTCAACTAGCAGATGGTGCTGCCCAAAATAGGGTAGGTCTTCACTCCTCTATTAACGTTATCCATAAGCTCACAACCCTACTCAAAGATCTGTTTTCATGGTGATACTAAACTCCATCTGGTTGACAATCAAGACTGACCACCAGATGTCACTTCTAGTCTGACTCTTTTATGTGGCCACTGATCTACAAATGTGTATTGACAGTCACATGTGGCAACAGCTGAAGGGGGTGTTCAAATGTAGTGTGCTATGTATTTGGTTAACCTGATGCTTGGATTCTTCTCATTGAACTCCATTCTTCAGTCTCTCTCAGAATAAAAAGTGATCCTAACCCTTTCCTGCACCTCTTCTAGGCTATATCTCTCACTGCTCCTTCATTTGATTTCCTAACACCACCCCCTAAAACATAGTTTAGTCAATGTTTTGAAACCTTAAAATATTTTGAAAGGTTTATAAATGTCACATGAAGCAGAGACTGAAAATACATACTTGAAACCTTTTTTATAAAAGATCATGAGATTATAAGATGTGTATTATAGTTAGATTACACTAAATTGCTTAGTGTCTCTATTGTGCACTAGGAAATATATTCTGTAGAAATATTCCCTTGGTATTTTCCAGGAGACACAGCAGGCAGGATCACAGAACACTAGATGAACACTAGATGGTGACTACAACATTCCCATGTACCTAAAACATGATTCCTTACATATAAAGTTATCTTTTGTTTGTGTAGCTAAATACTGAACTATATGAAAATAGTTGTAAGTAGTATTTCCTATGCTATGATTTGGGGAATAATATTTTGTATGATAAGGTATATGTACTGGCTGATTTTGTGTCAACATAACACCAGCTAAAGTCATAAAAAGAGAAGAAGCTTCAGTTAAGGAAATGCCTCCATGTGGTCCATCTGTAAGGTATTTTCCTAATAAGAGATAAATGGAGACAGGCCCAGCTCATTGTGGGTGATGCCACTTCTGGACTGGTGATCCTGACTTCTATAAGAAAGCAGGTTGATCAAGCCATGCAGAATAAGCTAGTAAGCAGTATCTCTCCAATAGCTCCTTGCCTCTTTGAGTATCTGTCTTGATTTCCTTCACTAATGAAAAACAATATTTGAAAGTGTAACCCATATAAGCTCTGTTCTCTCAAGCTTGCTTTTTGGTGTTTCCTCTCAGCAATAGAAATTCTATGTACCAGTGTAGTAGCATAATGCTTTAACAGACCTGACCATGTTATTTTGGAGAAGATTGTGGAAAGACCTTGGAAATTTGCCATTGGAAAGCCATTGAGTGTTGAGAGCTTAGTGATCTATTTTGTAGGAGCTTGGGAGATATTGTTGAAAGATAGTGGGGATGTTGAAAACAGTGTGGATGATGGAGACCTGACTTGTAAACTATCAGAGGGAATTTTAAAGACTCTCAGCGCCATTTGCTTTTGCTATTTTGACTTAAGATTCTGTGGTTCTACTTAGTTGGGGCAGAAGAATCAGCTGCTTAAGAAGATACCAAAACTACTAAAGTGAAAACTTTTCGGATACCCAGTGCTGGTCAGCTGGAGCTGAGATATTAGTAGTTAGTACTAAGAAGAGTCTAGCATTGTGAGTTGAAATGTTCCAGGAAGGTTTCCTGAGATACACCACACAGAAGCTATGTCCCATAAGTGACCAAGGTTGAGTCTTTTACTGTGCCAAACTTGGTAGTATAAGAGTCATGCAGGTGGTACCAGATTTGAAGGCAGGAAGGGGGTTATGGAGAGCAGCTGAGGCCTGATCCTGTGAGAGGCCAGGATAAGCTATTGGTGAAGGTACAGCCTCAGTTGAAATCCCAGGACTGAAAGGGTAATAGAAAGAATTAAGGCTTGGGACCATGAAGAGAATCTATGAAAAGCTGTTGATAAGAAATGCAGCCCAGTTGCAACAAAAGACTCCAACATTTTAAAGATGCCAACACCATGGAATGACTACCATGAACAGCAGCAGCAGTGGCGTGGAACCAGTGGGAGCCTGGAAGATGTATATGCTATAGAGGGCAGAGCCAAAGAAGTGATCCAAGTTTTGTTGAGGAGCCCAGAAGATTGTGAGTGGGTCCCAGACATTAGACAGTAGGAGTTTGATTTTGCCTTGATTTGATTGTGACTATCCTCTGATTTCTTCCTCTTGAAGTAGGAAAGTATTTTACCGGAGCCCACAGTTGAACGACTTCAAATTTTAAAGACTTTGGGTTTTAAAAGAAATAGGCTATTTTAAAGGAACTGAAATTTTAATGTGTTTGAGTTTGTAAAGACTGTGGGATTTTTAAAATATATTATTTTTAATTCATTTTACATCCAGATCATAGCCTCCCTCCATCCTCTCCTCCCAGTCCCACCCTTACAAATACCTTGCCTCATTGCCCCACTCATCCTGCTCAGAGAAGGAGACCCCCCCCCCCCATAGGTACCATACCACCATAGGAAACCTAGACTGAGCAGGACTAGACAAATTCTCTTCTACTGCAGTCCAACAAGGCAGTCCAGATAGGGAAGGAGATCCAATGGCAGTGAATAGAGACTGAGACAGGGACCCACTCCACTTGTTATAGGGCCCATATAAAGACTAAGCTGCACATAGACTACAAATGTATAATATAAGGTTCTAGGTCCAGCTGCTGCATGCTCATGGGTTGGTGGCCCATGCTCTGTGAGCTCCATGGTCCCAGGTTAGTTTACTCTATAGGTCTTCTTGTAGTGTTCTTGACACCTCTGGCTTGCTGATTTCTATCCCCTACTCTGCCACAAGGCCCTCCAATGTCTGCCCGATGTTTGGCTGTGGGTCTCTGCATCTGCCTTTGTCTGCTGCTAGATAAAACCTCTCAAGAGCCAGTTATGCTAGGTCCCTGTCTGAAAGCATAGCAGAAGATCATTAATAGTGTCAGACTTTAGCTCTGTCACATGGGATGTGACTCAAGTTGGGGCAGTCATTGGTTGGCTGTCCTGTCAGTCTCTGTTCCATCTTTTTTCCTTGCACATCTTTCAGACAGGACAAAGTTTGGGTTAAAGATTTTGCAGGTGGATTGATGTTCCTCTCCTTCCTCTGGCAGACTTGCCTGGCTATAGGAGGTGGCCACTTTAAGCACTGTAACCCTCTCTGGTAGGAATCTCAGCTTTGGTCACCCCCATAGTCTCTCTGTATCCTCCACCATCCAAGGCCTCCAGATGGTCACTAGAGGTGTTTCTCACAGATTTCTATTCTCACTTCCAGCCCTCTCCTGCCCACTTCTGCCCACACCTGATCACCATCACTGATCCCCTCCTCATCCCATCTCTTATCCAGTTCCTCCCTCCCAGTACTTTTGAAGACTACTTTGTTTCTTCTTCTGAATGAGATCACTGCATCCTCCTGTGGGACCTCCTTATTACCCAGGTCTTTTGCTTCTGTGCATTGTAGATGGCTAATGTCCACTTACAAATGAGTATACACCATATGTGTCTTTCTGGCTCTGGATCCTTCCTCAGGATGATATTCTTAAAGTTAATCCATGTGCCTGTAAAATTCATGATATTCTTGGTTTTAATAGCTGAGTAATATTCCACTTTGTAAATGAACCACATTTCCTTTATCCATTTTTCAGTTGAGGGACGTTTTGGTTGGTTCCAGTTTCTGACTATTATAAATAAAGCTACCGAACATAGTTGAGCAAGTGTCCCTGCGGTAGAGTGGAGCATCTTTTGTGTATATGCCCACGGGTGGTATAGCTGAATCTTGAGGTAGAACTATTCCCAGTTTTTCTGAGAAACTGCCAAATTGATTTTCAAAGTGGTCGTACAAGTTTGTACTCCAACCAGCAATGGAGAAATATTCCCCTGGCTCCACATCCAAGCCAGCATGTGCTTTTTAGCCATTTTGATGGGTGTAAGATGGAATCTTAGGGTCATTTTGACTTACATATTTGATGACTAAGGACATTCAACATTTCTTTTTTTATTATTAGATATTTTCTTAAGTTACATTTCAAATGCGATCCTGAAAGTACCCTATACAACTCCCCCTGCCCTGCTCCCCTACCCACCCACCCCCACTTCTTGGCCCTGGCATTCCCTTGTATTGGGGCATATAAAGTTTGCAATACCAAGGGGCCTCTCTTCCCAATGATGGCTGACTAGGCCATCTTCTGCTACATATGCAGCTAGAGTCATGAGCTCTTTAAGTGCTTCCTGATCATTTGAGAATACTCTGTTTCGCTCCATACCCAGATTTTTAATTGTGTTATTTTGTTTGTTGGTGTCTAATTTCTTGAATTCTTTATATATTTTGGATATTAGCCCTCTATTAGATATAGGGCTGATGAAGATCCAAATCTGTAGACTTAAATTTGACCTATTGAGAGTGTCCTTTTTCCTACAGAAGCTTTTCAGTTTCATGAGGTCCAATTTACCACTTGTTGATCTTAGAACCTGAGCCATTGGTGTTCTGTTCAGAAAATTGTTTCTTATACTGATGTGCTCAAAGCTATTCCCTAATTTCTCTTCTATTGGATTTATTGTATCCAGTTTTATGTTGAGGTCATTGATCTACTTCCACTTGAGTTTTGTGCAGGGTGATAAATAGGTGTCTATTTGCATTTGTCTACATGCAGATATCCAGTTAGAACAGCACCATTTGTTGAAGATGCCTTCTTTTTTTTTTTTTCCCCCTCTATTATGGTTTTGCCTTCTTGGTCAAATATCAAGTGTCCTTAGCTGTGTGGGTTATTTCTGGGTCAATTCAATCCATTGGTCAACCTGTCTGTTTCTGTACCAAATCTATGCAGATTTTTGTGACTATGGCTCTGTAGGACAGTTTGAGGTCACAGATGGTGATTTCTCCAGAAGTTCTTTTTTCTGTTCAGAATTGTTTTAGCTATCCTGTTTTAATATTGTTTTTGTTATTGATGATGGTGTTGTTTGTTTGTTTGTTTGTTTTCCATAAGTTGAGACTGGATCTTTCAAAGTCTGTAAAAAAAAAAATGTTTTGGCATTCTGGTGAGAATTGCATTGACTCTGTAGATTGCTTTTGGTGAGATGGCGATTATCACCATGTTAATCCTACTGATCCATGAGCAAGGGAGATCTTTTTTTATCTTCTGACATCTTCCTGGATTTCTTTCTTCAAAGACTTGACATTCTTGTCATACAGATCTTTCCCTTATTGGTTAGAGTTACACTGAAATATATTATTTATAGCTATTTTAAGGGCTGTTGTTTTCCTTAAATTTTCCCATCCCATTTGTATTTTTTATAAAAGAGGATTACTGATTTTTTTTTTTTTTTTTTTTTTTTTTTTTTTTTTTTTTTTTTTTTTTTTTTTTTTTTTTTTTTTTTTTTTTTTTTTTTTTTTTTTTTTTTTTTTTTTTTTTTTTTTTTTTTTTTTTTTTTTTTTTTTTTTTTTTTTTTTTTTTTTTTTTTTTTTTTTTTTTTTTTTTTTTTTTTTAGTTAATTTTGTTTCCAGCCATTTTTCTGAAGGTGTAGAGATTCTCTGGTAGACTCCTTTTGGTTGCTTATGTGTACTATTGTATCTTCCATGAATAGCAATATTTTGACTTCATTCCTTCCAATTTGTATCCCCTTGATCTTCAGTTGTTTTATTGCTCTAGCTAGAAGAACTTTTAAATTATGTTTTTAAAGCATGATCTTAGAGATAAATAAGATAGTAAGGGTTGTCGTTTCATAGTGATGTGTTTTTTGTGTCAAGTTACCAAGGGACAGATGTACTGGCTGGTTTTGTGTCAATTTGACACAAACTAGAGTCATCAGTAAGGAAAGAGGCTCAGATAAGGAAATGCCTCCATGAGATCCAGCTGTAAGGCATTTTCTCAATTAGTGAGTGGTGCCATTTCCTGAGATGGTGATCCTGATATATATCATGCTGAGCAAGCCAGTAACATCAGCTCCTGCCTCCAGGATCCTGCACTGTTTGTGTTCCTGTACTGATATCTTTCAATAATGAACAGCAATATGGAAGTATAACCCAAATAAACCCTGTTCTCCCCAACTTCCTTTTTGATTATGGTGTTTGGTTGAAGCAATAAAACTCTAAGACACCAGGTAATAGTTCAATAAGACCCAGAGACACATTTTTTTTCAGGAAATTTTTATGATCCATCAGACATTAGCATTAATGGAACTCTAAAGGCTCCAGCCACAGAAATTTATTTTAAGCTTGGATTTTCACAGAATTAACAAAACAAAACAAAACATAAAACAATAACAACAACAACAAAAAAACCAAAACCAGCATCATTGTCAAATATATCTATTTTTGAGTTTATAGGTTTTATAGGGTTTGTTTTTTTTTTTTTTTTTTTTGACAGTCAAATTTCACTATTTATTTTGTACAAGGAGGCATGAATACATGAAGGGTTTATACTTTCATGGCAAACTTCATTACTGATTGTCTTTTTATACTACATTCCGTGAAATACATATTATATATGTATAAATATTCACCTTCAGGATCAGGATCAAAATTCCAAATCTTTGTTCAGATTAGGCAAGCAGTCTGCCACTAAGTCTTCAGCTCTTTTTGGTTTTCTTTGTAGTTGTATTGAGAGGGTCTGACTCATTTGCCAAGGGTCGTCATTAACTCATTCTATATCCTAGACTGGCCTTGAAATTTGAAAATATCTGATTTTAGCCTTTTAAGTAGCTGGAATTACATGCCTGAATCACCAGGCCTGGCGGAACTATATTTTAAAATGTTAAATCTTTGCTTATATGCTTCCTTTATCTGGACCTTTGAAAAGTTTAGAAATGAATGACAGGGACTATATATATATATATATATATATATATATATATATATATATATTTCATATATATAAAAACAAATGAATGTTACCCCTTTAGAGAAAAATATATCAAAGGTATGCTTAAGATGAATATGAATTATTGAGATGAATAAGAAAGGAGCACAGGAAACAGCTGTGGAAGTCCTCCAGGCAGGAAACATATACATTCAAGGAGCAGCTATTCCATTTCATATTATGGATTTAGGAATTCTTCTCATGCCTGCTCCATTTACAGGCATCAGAGAACACAGGGTTAAAACTTTTAGATAACAATAAGTGTCTAAATATAATATAATATTAATATTTAATAATTAAGCATATCATGAAATACATATTTAAATATAATCTTTAGATAATACAAATATCTCTATGGTGTGTGTCAGAGAACCATTACCTGCTATGTTGGGCTTCTGTTCAAGTAATATCAACCTACATCTTCTTTAATGGTCAGGAAGAAGGATGATTTAGAAGCTAAAAATGCCATTATATAAATTAAGAGTATGTGCATAGGGCTATAGAAAACTTAGAATTATAAATATATGAATTAAATACAATGAACAATATTAGTTTTTGATGCAAGTAGTTATAAAATGCAGCTATTAAAACAGATTCTCAGGCTTTGAAATGGCTTTGCTTTCATTTAGTCTTTTGGATTTTTGGAAGAGCTGTGGATATTATATCTCTGTGTGTGAGATGTAAAGAAAGCAGAAGGGTTAAGTCGATGGATTTACTTATGTGAAGGACACTTTGCATAGAAAGAGCTACAAGAAAATTAAGGGAAAGCACATACAATTGACATTAAGCAAATGGATGATACTATAATCATCAATGAAAGATAAAAAGTAGCAACTTGAAAGACAAAATTAAGACTAGCCTTTTAGGGACAGGAAGGACAGCTCACTGGTTAAGAGTTCTGGCTGCTCTTGCAGAGGACCTGGGTTTGGTTCTCAGTACCAGCACAATAGCTCACAACATTCTGTTATTACAGTTCTAGGAGAACTGCTGTTTAGTCTTGCCTCTGAAGGCACAAAGCACACATGTGATTTATGTGCCTAGAACAAATATTCATACACATAAAAGAAAAGCAAATAAATCTTAGAAAATAGAAATTTATAGAAAAGACATTCAAGAATATAATAAGGGAGATCAAAATAAAACAGAGAGGGAAAAGCAAGATGGATTAAAATTAACATAGAAATTAGTTGTCATATATTATAACATTTTTATTTAACTAAAAGAAGGTAGATGACTAATAGTGCAAAAATTTCATTTACATTTTAGACACTGGCTACATATCAGAAGATATATTTTTATAATGCAATTTTTGTTGTGGAATTAAAAGAAAACCACTCTCTTATTCTGTATCATATTCTAAACATGATATTAATTGGCAAGTTTACTTTTAATGAAAGAAGTTTACTGGCCTGTTGAGCAAGATTTAATATGCCTGCATAGAAAATTACATCTAAGTCATGTCCATCCTAGAAGCTAGTGGCGAACTGTTCTCTACACAAGTAAATGCACCTTGGTGTTTTGAGAGGCACATTCTATTCAAGACTCTCAGCTGTCCATCCATCACTCTGCTCTATAAAATGAAGGTGAGCCAATCCACTGTGGGAATAACTATATAATACCTCTTTAAAGCCCAGAGTCAGAGGGGAACTACAGCAATCCTCACACCTTGCTGTCGGCTCTGAACTCTATCAATCAGAGCTATATCATGGTAGACAGGTTTAAGCTGTAATTCATACTACCTCCAAAACTCATGGGTTGAAAAAAAAAAAACAAAAAACAGGTGTATCTAATTTTTTTTCCAATGGTGAATTGTGTGTGATTTTCCGGTCCTTTTGTGAGGACATTACATTTTCTACAATAATTTATTCCATCTGTGTTTATGTTTAATAATTTTTTCCAAAGTCTGGTCAGGAAATATTCAGTATCTAGAGAAGATTTTTTTCAAGCTATACATAAATTCAAATAAAAATGGTATTTTTATTACAGTACATTACTTGCATTGATATGGTAAATAGTTTACAACTGCATTTCATAATTCTGGAAACATTACATCTACCCCAATTAACATCAATGACTAATACATTATAACTCTGTTGTCCCATTTAACAAACTTGGATGAGACCAAGGAGATGGCTCAATAGATAACATTGCATACAGTCAACCCTGATGACCCCAGTTGGATCCCTGGATCCTACATATTAGAATGCATTCAATGAAGCCAAATGTATCATTGAGTCTCTTGTAAAGTCAAGAAGTAGTGTCATTTTCTTGTCTAAGTAGGTGTGAGATGGGCATGAATTCTACTGCAGGTAGGAGCATATGAGTGAAAGTATAGCCAAGGGTTTATGTTATCTCTCAACAGAACTTGTAGACTAGAGGCCCAGGAGAAGCTGGCACATTACAGAGATAACTGCTCTTAGAGCCAAGGAGAAGATGGAAGTATACAGTGGAGGTTGTAAACTTTTTTTTGTTATTAATTTTATTTTATTATTATTTTTTCAATATTTTTATTAGATATTTTCTTTTCTTTTTTTTTCTTTTTGTAATTAGAGATTTTCTTAATTTACATTTCGAATGTTATCCCGAAAGTTCCCCCCTCCCCCCGCCCTATTCCCCTGCCCACCCACTCCCACTTCTTGGTCCTGGTGTTCCCCTGTATTGGGGTATATAAAGATTACAATACCAAGGGGCCTCTCCACCCAATGATGGCCGACTAGGCTGTCTTCTGCTACATGTGGAGCTAGAGACACAAGTTCTGGGGGTTCTGGTTAATTCATATTGTTGTTCCTCTTCTAGGGTTGCAGACCCCTTCAGCTCCTGGGGTTCTATCTCTAGCTTCTCCATTGTGGGCCCTGTGTTCCATCATATAAATGACTGTGAGCATCTACTTCTGTACGAGACAGCTTTATCAGGGTCCCTTAAGTAGACACTTGCTGTCCTATGCAATAGTGTCTGAGTTTAGTGACTGATTATGGGATGGTTCTCCCCTGGTGGGTTAGTCTCTGTATGGTCCATCCTTTCATCTTAGCTCTAAACTTGGTCTCTATAACTCCTTTCATGGGTATTTTGTTTCCTATTCAAAGGAGGAATGAAGTATCCAGGCGCTGGTCTTCCATCTTGATTTTCTTGTGTTTTGCAAATTGTATCTTGGGTATTCTAAGTTTCTGGTCTAATATCCATTTATCAGTGAGCGCATATCCAATGACTTATTTTGTGATTGGGTTACCTCATTAAGGATTATATCCTCCAGATACATCCATTTGCCCAAGAATTTGATAAATTCATTTTTTTTACTACTTTTATTAGATATTTTCTTCATTTACATTTCAAGTGTTATCCAGCTAGTTCCCTATATCCTCCCCCCTCCCAGCCCTGCTCCCCTACCCACCCACCCCCACCCCTTGGCCCCTGCGTTCCCCTGTATTGGGGCATATAAAGTCTGCATAACCAAGGGGCCTCTCTTCCCACTGATGGCCAACTAGGCCATCCTCTTCTATATATGCAGCTAGAGACAGGAGCCCAGGGGGTATTAGTTAGTTCATGGTTATTCTTCCACCTATAGGGTTGAAGACCCCTTCAGCTCCTTGGGTACTTTCTCTAGCTCCTTCTTCCTTGGGAGCCCTGTGTTCCATCTAGTAGCTGACCGTGAGCTTCCACCTCCATGTTTGCCAGGCATTGGTATATTTTCCCCTGAGACCTCTATATCCGGGCCCTTTCAGCACCATCTTGCTGGCATATGCTATAGTGTCTATGTTTGGTGACTGATTGTGGGATGGATCCCTGGCAGCTGCAGTCGTTGGGTCCATCCTTTGGATTGAGCTGCACAAATGCTCCCTTTAACTCTTTCAATGTGTGCATTGTTCTTAATTCTAGGAAGGGGTGACGTGTCCACATTTTGACCTTCCTTCTTCTTGAGTATCATGTGTTTAATAAATTGTTTCTTGGGTAGTCTAGGTTTCTGGGCTAATATCCACAATAAATATCCACAACATAAATATCCACAATAAATATCCAATAATATCCACATAAATTCATTTTTTAATAGAAGAATAGTACTCCATTGTGTAAATGTACCACATTTTATGTATCCATTCCTCTGTTGAGGGACATCTGGGTTCTTTCCAGCTTCTGGCTATTATAAATAAGGCTGCTATGAACATAGTGGAACATGTGTCCTTTTTACCAGTTGGAACATCTTCTGGGTATATGCCCAGGAGAGGTATTGCTGGATCTTTCAGTGGTTACCTCAGAAAATTCAAAGCTGTGCAATGTGATGTGGTGATCCTGCAAAGGTCTGCAGTGTGTACGCTGCTGGTTTGTGATTCAAGCTGAGGGAAATCATCTTAGTATCATCATGGGAGTTAAAATCCTTAAAACATATAAAGTAATGAAATAAAACAATTTTTCGATGGTTTAGATTGGTGGTTCTCAACCTACCTGAATCTGCAACACTTTAATATAATTAGTATACTCATCTTGGGGTGACCTTCAAGCATAAAATTATTTTGTTGCTACCTCATAACTGTAAATTTGCTACTATCATGATTTGTAATGTAAATATCTGATATTCAGGATATCTGATATGTGAATCCTGTTAAAGGGTTGTTTGACCTCCAAAAGGGTCATGATCCACAGGTTAAGAACCCCTGGTTTCACATACAAGCACATAATTTGTCAGCATATCATACTGAATTCAGGAAAAATTCATGATTTACTTTAGCAATGTCATTGTTGGCATCCAATTTGACAAAGCATCTAACCACCTTAAGCTACTGGCTTAATGAAAAGGTTTTATGCATAAAAGATGTTTGGTTTGTACCTCATTACTACATTGGTAACATCTTATCCATACTACTGAATTGGCCAAATATCTCACTGAAATAAATATAAAGCAATACAGCAAACCTCTCTCACCTTCGGAAATACTATGTGTGTGTGTGTGTGTGTGTGTGTGTGTGTGTGTGTGTGTGTGTGTATACATGCACATTCACATAGAGTACCCAAGCAATGTATACTTTTCTGTGATTACCAAAGTTTAGTATTAGGTGTCTTTTTATACCACTCTTCATCTTATTTATAAAAACAGGGTCTCTGCTGAACTTGGAGCTCTTTCATTTGTCTAGGTTGATTAACCTATTAACCTATCGCTGCTTCTCCAACATAAGGACGAGAGAAGCACTCAGCAAAGAAAAGTCTTTTACATGGATCCCAGGGGTCTAAACTCAGATCTTCAAGTTCTTGTGGCAAGAATTGTACTGACTTAGCCATCTCTCCAGTCTGTAGAAATATTTCTCATTAATATTTTATGAATTGAATATCAAAATGTTCTATTTCTTTGATTCACAACAGCTAAGTGTGTGTTTTATATGCAAGATCATAATATCCAACATTGTACAATGTTAATGTGATCCCACATTAAGCAAGATATTTTGAATCTACTTCAAATTAATGATGATATAGTAATGCCAGGGACTTGTTTAAAATAAAACCAGTATTTAAAGAAGGCTTGAAATAATCTTACAAGCAATATTTGTGTCAAGAGGCTATGCTTATAAATGTAGCTAAGTCCTTTCTTTGTCTTTCATTTTATGGCTAAAGCACTATAAAATATAGCTTGTTAAATTTTGATCCAGAAAAAATTTAAAATAGAATTTCTCAATTACAGTATCCACATTTAAAGTGCTTAATAGGTTTGATTGCCCTATGGTAATTTGATTAGCACACAATACCATATTGTTACATTGAAAAATAGAGATTTGGTGGTTCTTATCCACTTATTTGTGTATGAAATAATACAAATGACATTCATTATCTTCTCCATTTTTTTCATATATTCTAATGGAAGAAAATAACCAAGACATCAGTCCCATTTAACTGATGGTTATAACTAAGTAAACACAAACATAGTATTATAGAATATACCTGTATTTTTAAAAATCTAAAATAGTTAAGAGATATCTAACAACATCAAAAATGTATTAGAAAAATTGTAGGATGAAATATGAGAAGAGAACTAAGTTAAAAGAAGGGGAATCCTCTGAGGAAATGTAGAAAATGACATGGTGATGAGGAAAGATACGGCAATAGAACATCTTCTACATTTGAATTAAAGTCCCAGGAAAGCTGCATCAGGGACCAGATTATATCCATGTTCTGCCTTGGAGTTAGTCATTTGTTTGAGATAATAAGTTAGACATGTAATAGACAGAAAGAGGAAGTTCTGAGTATGGTTGACTGTGATGTCATGTGATACAAATATGCTATAAATATCAACTTGATGTTTGTGGAGACATTAGGAAAGGATGGATGGCTGCATGAATGGAAGCAAGAATTTGACAGTCTCCTAGACAAGCGTGTGCATGAGGACAGGTTGTCATTGGGGTCCATCTCCAGCCACGAAAGGGAAAGGGAGGATGATGCATCCTTCTGACATATCGATTTGTTTCTTTGTCATATATACAGGGTCCATGCACTAAACACAATGTCTAGGACATATAGGAGTGAACTGTTTGCTCTGCTTAGCCTTGAAAGCCTAGGCTCTTTGAGGGTTGGTGAGGAGCCCGCAGCACTGCCTATTCATTGCAAAGGCAATGACAACAGCTGAAAATTAGACAATTGAAAAAAAAAATGAACAGTTTTTCATGCCTTCTCTCATCAAAATATTACACAATCCCATGGATAAAATGTCCCCTCACATGCTTTGGCTAAAGATCATTTTTCTTTTGTCAATTTTAACATGATGCTTCCTGGTGCTCTTGTTTTCAAAACTATCGTCAACTAGATTTATAAGTTTCCTTCCAACATTTAGCTTGTTTTTGTTTTTGTTTTTTTCCTTTTTTATTTTTGGTTTGTGATAAAAACTTACAGATGCTAAATGTTGGAAGATATGGATAAATCAAAGAAAACATGGAGTTAGGTAAAGAAGTCAGAGAGGGTACATAAGAATAATAAGAGGGGGGGGAATTATAGAAGAATCAAAATAATCACAGAGCCATGAAGAGTGCTAATAAGAGCTTTATCCTGTACATGAAATGGCTGTTACATACTGAGACCCCACAACAATGCTCACCTGTACAGAATCAAGCCAGTTAAAATTTTAGCAAGGATAGAATAAGGGGTACCCAGGCCTCATCCCTGACTGAGGAGCACTTGGAAGTTGATAGCTATTGTAGAGTAGAGAGTCATTTGTCTTCTGGGTGTGGCCAATGGCAGGTTGACTATATCCTAGTGGATAGCTTCACACTGAAGGCTAACACTGAAGTTCCTCAATTCCAAACACATTACACACTTATAGAATTCCAGAGAATGAACATCTGGGTGGCAAAAAATAGACTCAGTGGTTCATAAACACATACACAGACACACAGACACACACAAACACAGACACACACAAACACACACCACATGGTATCAAGTTGTACAAGAGATGTATTGTGATATCACAGAGAGAGCTGAAGGGATCATCTGAGCATGCATATGATTAAGATACATTACATAACAGCCAGAGCACCCGCCACCCTGCCATCTTTCCTCTGAGCCCAGCGGACACAGCTAGGGACACCCCAGGACTTTAAGATCGCATCGGGGTTACTTGTGAGTGCAGTGCAGTGGTGGTGTTGGGAGCAGCGGGTCAGAGGTTGCCCCCAGGGGCAGGATCCGAGAACTCCTCCCCACCGGAGGCTGGGCCTCTCCCAGCCAGAGCACCCGCCACCCCACCATCTTGCCTCTGAGCCCAGCGGACACAGCTAGAGACACCCCAGGACTTTAAGATCACATCGGGGTTACGCGTGAGTGCAGTGGAGAGGTGGTGTGGGGAGCAGTGGGTCAGCGGTTGCCCCCAGGGGCAGGATCCGAGAACTCCGCCCCACCGGAGGCTGGGCCTCTCCCAGCCAGAGGACTCGCCACCCTGCCATCTTTCCTCTGAGCCCAGCAACTCCAGGACTTTAAGACCACATCAGGAGCTCAGGGCCCGGGCCTCAGGCTCTGTGCACTCTCTTAGGCTCTTTCGGGACTCCCCAAGCTATCTCTGGAAGTGAGGTGAGCAGGGGAACACAGCCTCTGTTCTGGCCCAATCTTGTGGAACTTGAGACATCAGCCAGGAGATTGATAAGGGCCCAGGGCAAAACAGCGGGACCTTTCTGGTCTGCACCAACGCCAGGCCTCCTCGGGCAGAGATGGCAGGAGGAAAGCGCAAGAACAGAAGCAACAGAATCCAAGGGTACTTGGCATCACCAGACCCAAACTCACCCACCACATCAAGTCCTAGATACAACAGCACACCAGAAAAGCAGGACATGGATATAAAATCACTGGTCATGATGATGATGGAGGA